>RJWJ010003846.1:0-30923 GCA_004363605.1 Indri indri | reverse complement strand
CCTGTACCCCTATAAACAACAAACAATAAAAAATAAAAAAAAAATAAAAAAAAATAAAAAAAAAAGGAAATGGTGGGAAAGTGTTCTAGGCAGGAGGACTCCCGTGCCAAGAACAGCATGGCAGAAGAAATCCTGGGGTGTCTTCAGAATCCAAAGGAGGCCTGTGGGGTGCAAAGGGATGGAAAGGGAAGGAGCAGACTGGATGAAGTTGCAGGGGGGTGGGCAGGAAGGACAGGTCATGCGGGCCTTACAGGTCATGGTAACGTGCATGGCTTTTACTTGGATTTTACTCTAGATGGAGAGAAAAACTATTGGAGGGTGTTGAGCAAGAGGAGAACATGGTGTGGTTTTGCATTTTCAGAAGTTCTCTCTGGCTGCAGGGTGGCAAGTGGATTAGAGTGGAGCTAGACGGGAAGCTGGACATGCGGTTGGGGGCACTGAGCAAGTTACTTTGTCTCTCTGAGCCTCAGTTTCCCTACCTGCAAAATGAGGTGAAAACAGGGACCAGTGCAAAAACTTATTGGAAGAATTCAATGAAGAAAAAGCAAAAACAGAACTTAGCAGTGCGCCAAATGTGGTCACCTGGGCTAAGCAGTGGAAATAAAGAGTAGTGGGTGGATCTGAGTTATATTTTGAGAGCACAGGCAGGACTTACTGGGAGACTGGCTCCAGGTTTGGGGAGGGAGGGTGTTGGAGAAAATGAGAGAAGAGCACATAAGACTCCCAGGTTTCAGACATAAGCAAACAGGATAATGGCAGGAAACAAGGAGAGGAGGGTGGTACCCTCTCCCTGCAAGGTACTCATCATCTTCCCATTTTCTCTCCTCTGGCTCCACAACTACCTTTCTCACAGCGTGGAGTGAGGCCGGGAAATATTGTAAACAGCTAGAGGCATCCTACTGATGATGAAGCTCCCTCGCCTCGATGCACAGACGTTCTGATCCGCATCATCCCCTGACTCATTCAACAAACACACATTGAGCACTGGGCCCTAAGCCAGACACAGAGACAAACTGAACATGGTCCTGGATCTCAAAGATCTTTTAGTCCACTGGAGCTGATGATGTATGGTATCATTTCAGGATGCTCTTGGCTGCAAGGAACAGGAAACCCCAACTGAAAATAGCTAAGCGACGAGGACACTTACAGAAATGCAAATTTGCAGGAGTGGTGAGATTCCAGGCTCCTTGATCCGGTGGTGCGCACGTACGCCTGAGACCAGGTGCTCCCTGTTGCATCCCCTCTGCCTTCCACACCTGAGACTGCATCCACTCCTGACTGCAGGGCAGCTCAGAGCAGCAGTTTTGGCCATGGGCTTTCCCATTCCTGTGAGGGTGCAGACAGTGATCCTGGCCTCTCGTGGATTTCTTGGTGCTGAGAAGAACTTTCCCAGAAACTTATAGCAAACTCTCTTTCTGTACTACTGGCCATGGTTGGGGCACAGGTACCTTATTGGAACGATCACTGGAGAGCGGGATGGGAGCCATCAGCCTGCACCTCTGCCCTGAAATCCATTTCTTTATCCACCTCTCCCCATCTTAGTGAGTGGTACCCATCATCCTCTGGGTGCTCAGCCCAAAAGCGTGGATTCACCCTTAACTCCTGCCCGGGATCCAAGCTCCTCACCCTCACTCACCCCTGTCTGTTATGGGTTGAATTGTGTCCATTTCCCCCGCTGTCCCCAAAATTCACATATTGATGTCCATTTCCCCCGCTGTCCCCAAAATTCACATATTGAAGTCCTAACCCCAGAATGTGACCTTATTTGAAATAGGGTCATTGCAGGTGTAATTAATTAAGATGTGGCCATACTGGAGTGGGGTGGGCCCCTACTAAAACATGACTGGTATCCTTAGAAAAAGAGGAAATTTGGACTCAGAGACAGACATGGCTACAGATCGAAATTTTTCCCCCCAAATTCCTATCTTGAAGTCTTAACCCCCAGGACCTCAGAACGGGACTTTGTTTGGAGACAGACTCTTTACAGAGGCAACAACATTAAAGTGAGGTCATTAGAGTGGTCCCTGACTCAATGTGACTAGTGTCTGATCAAAAGGGGAAATTTGGAGACAGGCCCAGAAGGGGCATGATGTGAAGACACAGGATGGCTTCTGTACACGAGAGAGAGAGGCCTGGAGCAGACCTTTGCCTCGCGGCCCTCAGAAGGAACTGACACTGCTGACATTTTTTAGCTTTAAGCAGATAAAATTGTTTTTGTTCCTTTCAGCTACAGAAACTCTATCAAAACACATAAATCGTCTCATTTCATCTTCACGACAAGCCTAGCGGTGGAAGCCTCCGTTTACAAACAAGGTACTGAGAGTTACATGACATGCCCACAGTCACGGGGAGGAGGGGCACTTCAGGCACAAAGGCAACAACTCCACCACGTGGACTCTTAAATCCACGATTAAGGTGTGAAAGTTAAGTGGCTAAATCCAACGGTGCATTTGTTGATTCAAAGGTAATTATAAATTAAGTGCTTGTTATGGCCTAGACACTCTGTCAGACCCTGGCGAGTACCCCAGCGACAACCTCCAGGGAGCACAGAGTCTAGCGGGAGAAACAGTGAAAACTGCTAAGCCACATGGATGGAGGGGCCACAGGAAAGGTGGGGGGTGGGGGGAGTTACAAGGTGCCCCAAGGGCTCCAGCAAAGATGGAAGAGTAAAGACCTTCAGAGAAGTCCTGCAGGACTTCTCAGGCTCCCCTCCTACCACCTGTGGATGGGAGACCTCTGCATGTGGAAGGACATGCCTGTATGTGAACGTGGTCCCTATTGCAGCCTTCAATAGTTAGTAATTGTAGCTGTCTTGCAAGGAGTCTAGCTAATACCTACCCTGGGAGGCCTCTTCTTGCCACTCTTGCAGTAATGACCAGTTCCCTGAAATTAACGTAAGGAAACTGAAGGGACGTTGTTTGGGAGGAAATTTTCTTTTCCTTTTTGTTGCACTGCACTCAGGATCCTGGTGGGAACAGAGGGGCTTTCAGATCACTCACTGCCAAGTGTTGTTTTGGGAATCTCTGCAGAAATTTCTTACTTTGACTTTAGGAAATGGCAGACAGAAGCCTCTACAGAAAGCTGGAGAAGGCTGAAAGACTGGCTGCATGGCCTGGGCCCACTACAGAAACATGTTTCTCACAAGTTCCCTGAAAGCTGTTTTCAAAGTGATGCTTTTAGCAATTAAATGTTTGTCTTCCACATGTGAATTCAGCAACGGCCTAGGTGAGCTGAAGCCAGGCAATGAGAGTTGCTCAGCGAATTCATTGCACAAACATTCACTGAGCTTGAGATGTGTGAACCTAACATATGTGAACACATGACTTGTGCATGATACAGAACAGGGGCTTAGGTAAGAGCTTGTGTTTTGAGTTTCTGCTGTGTGTCAGTAACCATATAATAACAGAAATAGGTAACCCAGACATCATATTTACAACGTGCCATGTACTGTTTTAAGAACGGAACATGTGTGAACTCGTTTCCTCCCCGCCTTAACCCCATGAGACGGGTGCTATTTTTTACTTCTCTTTGGGGCTGATGAGGAATCTGAGGTGTAGAGCCACAAGGGACCTTGCGAAGCTCACCCCACTGGGACGTGGTGCAGTCAGGACTTGACCCCAAGATCCATCTCTCAGCCACTACTTTACTCCAACTCTTAATGTAGAAACACAAAGATGACCATATCAATACCTCTGCTGCATGTGGGAAGACTGTATTAGAGAAAAGAAGAGACACACAGTTGATATTGGTCGACTGCTAGGTATATATCAGACATGTGTTTACCTCATCTCTTCTGATCCTTGTAGCCATCCTGAGAAGTTTCATTAACAGCAGAGAACTCTGGAGTGGGGGAAACACACTCCATAACCACACAGAATCATCGGGTAGAACTGCAGAGGCTGCTAGACCTCACAGTGTCTGTGCTTTCCTCCCCTTCCTGGCCACGCTGCCAGGCCACATTGCGCAGTCCCTTGCATCTAGCTGGGACCATCTGACTACTTCTCATGCAAGGAGTGTGAGTGCAAGGGATGCGTGTCACGTCCACTGAGGCATTAGGAGTTTGCATGCCTGCCCCATGCTCACTCCCTTCCCTTGTCAGCTGGCCACTCACAGAGGAACCAGCAGAGGACTCCAAAGCCCTAGGGAATGGTGGGGCCACTTCATTGAAAAAGCCTGGGTCCCTGAATGGCTTCGTGGAACAGAGCATCCCTGCTCCCCTGCCTCAGATGATGACATGAATGAGAAATGAACTGTGATTGTGTTAAACCACTGAGAGTCGGGTTTATTTGTTATGGCAGTTATTTTACCCTATCACAATCAACCTGACTCCAAAGCCCAGGCTATGACAATTGCACTTGTGACCTAAAGCTTTAAGGAGGAGGGAAGATTTAGGCCAAGCCATGAAGGGTGGTGACAATATGGCCCTTTGCCTGGAGCTTTCCTTTTATGTTTTGGGGGAACTTGTAAGATACCATTTGAAGAAAACATCCTGAGATAAAAAGCAGCTTTAAGACCACCATGGTGCTAATCTCCAGGCCTGCTTGGGGACATCCTATTTATGGATTTGTTGTTTTGCCTTTCCACTGGGCCTACAGCCAAGAGGCCCATTCTCGTGTCTTTCTATCTGACTCTGAAGATCTGCTTCCTTACCACTGGGGCGCAGGTTCCCACCTGTCTTCCAGATACAAGTTCTGCTGTTCCCTGCTTCAAGGAGCTCAAGATCTAGGGGAGGCCAGTTGAGGAAGCACACGGTCCTAACGTGTGGTGGAAGTGCTGCGGCAGCAGGAAGCTAAGGACAGCTGTGGAGACCCAGATGAGACAGGCAAGAAAGGCAGGTGGGGTGGCTCGGTTGGATGATCACAGTTGGAGGGAACAGAATTCAAGAAGGCACAGAGGCTGGACAACAATGTTGACACAAAATAGCTGTGAACAACGCAGTGGGGTTTAAGGGTGGCCCAGAAGCCGGGGAACTTTGGAGAACTAGCCAGGGGCGGTTGTATTTGGCTGTACCTGCCAGCCTCAGGTGTCTACACCAAATCCTGGGGGCACTAGGGAGTGAATGGAGGGTTTGACCATGGCATCGACAGCTCTAATTTGTGGTTTGGAATGTTGATGGCAGGGGTAGCATGAAGCCTGTTTCAGAGAGTTTAGTCCAGGGGCCCCAAACCTGTGGTGGGTTGTATAATTATTTCATTATATATTACAATGTAATAATAATAGAAATAAAGTGCATAATAAATGCAATGCACTTGAATCATCCTGAAACCATCCCCCCCACCCACCCACAACCCCCAGTCTGTGGAAAAATTGCCTCCCATGAAAACAGTCCCTGGTGACAAAAAGGTCAGGGACTGCTGGTTTAGACTAATTGTGGCTGGGCCAGGGTCATGCAGTTGGTATGAGATGATGAGTCTGATGGAATTTTTTAATGAACTCATCCAGGAGTATTCATATTATGACTAGTACTAACTAGAGCCTAAGGTGCAAAGAAATAAATGAGAGCAGTATGGTTAAAGAAGGCTGAGTAGAGAATGCGGAGTTCTGGGTTCAAGACACTTAAACCACCGAGTCCTTCTGTGACCTTCAGCCACCTTTGGCCATGTGCTGTGCCTCTTCAGGCAATGCTCTCAATGGTTAAGGGCCCTTGGAATCAGTTTTATTCCACTCTCAGCTCTGCCACTCTGCTGGATGACACTGAGTAAGTTACTTAAACTCTCTGTGCCTCAGGTTATTCATCTGTTCAATCGTTGCCCTCCTTAAGGAGTTATTGTGAGGATTTGACGTGAGAATGAATATGGAGCACAGTGCTGGGTCTTCTTATGAAGCACACAATAAAGCATAGAAGTTGGGATGGGCGGTGGTGGTGTTGACATCATTATTTCTGTACTGGTGAAATAAGGGGCC
This sequence comes from Indri indri, assembly GCA_004363605.1. Lineage (NCBI taxonomy): Eukaryota > Metazoa > Chordata > Mammalia > Primates > Indriidae > Indri > Indri indri. The sequence goes on along the minus strand of RJWJ010003846.1, from coordinate 25,019 downwards.
TAGACTCACTTATTCCTCAGATCTAAGAATCCATAAATAGCTTGCCATTACCTCCCAGGCCAAGAACTTGGGAGCCAAGGTTCTGGACACAAACCGAACTCTGCCATTCCGAGTGAAGAAGTGACAGGAAATTGCCAGACAACAGGAGGTCAATGGCCTTGTAGCCTGTGTTATGATATTAATGTTCCTTACTGATTCACACTGAGCTTATTTTCAATTCATCTGGAATTGTTCTCAGGAGTCCCAGTCAAATACAGGTGAGGAGAACCCTTGGTGGCTGGGCCAGGGCACACACACTGCTGCATAAGAGAGCAAGTCCATGCCCGCAGCACCTTAGGGCTTTGTAAGGACGGTCAGTACCAGCAGACACGTTGGCACAGTGAAGTCCTTGGAAAGTGCCCATTGCCAAACCAGGCTCTTTGAAGGTAGGGCTACACAAGGACAAAATTCCACAGGCCCAGCAATGCCCCAACGTTACCCCTCCACCCTATGAGCAAAGGCCTTTGGGGAGGGCTGCCACCATTCCTGGGACTGACAAGAGTGGCTCCCTGTGTGTAAACCATCTGTGCCAACAGTGTGGTTTGTGCTGTCTCAGTGTGGTTTGTATCTGCTTTCTTTCTGTGACTCTGGAATTTTTACATGCCAAGCAGCCAATGCCTCTGTTACCAGCCCCCCAGACTCTGGGTCTCTAATGAGTTTCCTTTGTGGACAGATTTCACGTGAGTGAACGAAGTGCACCCTGGGTGGCTCTGCTGGAAGAACCCTCAGAAGTTCGTGCCTGGTTTCCTCTAGATTCGTCCTGAGCCTTTCTTTTTGCTGATTTGGCATCACAGCCTGTCAGCGTGACCAGTCTTGGCTGTGAGAACAACTGTATGCCTGTTCTGGGACCCATGAATCATCCTATGGATCATGCCACCTGGGGTGCTGGGGACCCCAGCACTCCTCCCTCGTCCTAAGGAAAATGCCCAGCTCCCACTTTGGCTGGATGTTAGTCTGCAGATTTGTGGTGGTTTTTTTTCCTCACTCTGTGATTCCCCTCAAGGAGTTTGGCAGACTGACTGAGCGGGAAAGAGGGCCCTGTGCTTCTAGATACCTGAGAACATGTGGTTCCCACAGCTGGCTTTCCGGATGAAAACTAAACGCCATGAAAGAGAACACATCGACTGCAAGCAGCAGTCAGGTGAGTAAGACTTCCAGGGCCTCCCGGGTCTCCCTCAACCCCCTTCACAATGTGGGGACCAGCCCCACCCTTGGGCTAGTTATATGGAACATGACAAAGGCAAGTTTCATTGTCTATTTGGCCCCAGGCACGAGTAGAACAGCAAGTGCTTTTCTACTCCTGCCCCATATCCTTCTTATTCAACTACAATTAAGCCTGAGCCTTCCCTCTGCTGGATCATTCTTTTGAGAGGTCGCATAGCTGTGTTTACAGGGGACAGTGTGTTCATGCAGACCTGAGATGACATTTCCCCCTCCTCTCTGCAAGTCCCCCTGTTGGCTGGAATAAAACGGGTGCGTGTTCCATTACTGGCCAAATTGCTTATGGCTGCTAAAAACCAGGCTGGAGGCAGCAGGAGCCCATCTGCAAGCACCGATTGTGGAACAACTCATTTGCAGAACAGAAACAAGGCTCCCTGACTTGTAGATGGGGCTGCTAAAAGGATGAAATTAGGTATGTGAAGTCCCTAGCATGCTGTTGGCACAGAGGAAATGCTCACTAAATCTCAGGGTCTCTCTCCTGTGGGTCAGAAACAGGATATTTCCAGCTGCACCTGTCCAGTTTGTTCACAACAGTGGTGCCACATGCCCCCTCCAAGTTCTTCTCACCCCATCTTGCTGTGTCAGCCACCCCAGATCTCCTTGGGCAGCAACCACTGTCCCACCTGACTTTCCTGGGCCTTGGCAGGCCCATGGGCCTTTCGCTGTTAGGTGCAACAAAGGCATTTTTCCCAGAGGACCTTTATGAGATGAGAACATTCTGAATCAAAGATGCAGGCTGCCAGATCTAATAAGCTGGGACCTCCAGGGTGTGGACAGGGTGGGACTGGCACCCACAGCTGGGATGCCCAGACACTAATGCCCCATAGCAACTCAGCAGGCTCTAATCAAACCAAACCAACCCAAACCAAACCTTGACTCACAACTCCCAATGTAAATAATGCAACAGCATCTTGCACTAGGGAGAAATTGAAACCAAGCTCAGGGGCCCATGTTAGGGAGACGGGACATCCACACGACACAGCACTGCACAGCTATTAAATACCCTGGGGAGGGGCATTTGCAATGACATGGAAAGATGTTTACAATATAAATATTAAGCCAAGAAAAGGAGGCTACTAAACAGGTGACCTTTGGAAAAGAATGGACTTGGGCGAAGCATTGAGAGTGGCCTCTGGGTGGAGTCCGGTGTTTGACCGTCCACGTTTGGACGCAGGGGTGCTATCCATTGGCCGAGCAGCCTTGGGCTGGTTACTCACTTTCTCCCTTATTCGTAAAATGGGGTTATTATCACAATATCTGCCATGTGGGGCTGGTATACATGTGAAAGATACCATTCCTTACTCATAGAGGAAATTTATACTAGAATTTTGTTATTAAATTTCTATGCTGTTTTCTTTTTCTAATAGAAGTCAGTTGCTTTCATAACTACTAAGATAAGGTGAAGCAAAAGATAAGGAGGAAAGAATGAAAAGAGCAAGAAGGAAAAGAAACTCCAGGATTCAGAAATAGCCATTTCATCAACATAATTGTCATAATTTCTGCAGTGACAAAACGCACGGAGCCTTCCTGTAATCTCAGCGTCTCCCACTGAGATGCTAACTAAGCCCCACCAAGCGTCCCCTGCACCTGCCCAGACTGATGTCACTGACCCAATCCAGGTGTATCCCTCCCTCCTGGTTTCCTTGAGACCAGGATTCAGGACACACAGAGGCACCTGCCATGGGCCACACTTCCCCAAGAGCTTCCACTGTGCCTGCAGTGTGGGGTGAGATGAATTGAAAGAACTCGCTTCTGGGTTCTCTGCCTGTTGGTTCATTCAAATCTCTTCTTTGCGTGGCTTCTAACATCTGCAGCTAAATGGGGCAGCTCTACCCTTCTAGAGAGAAATGTTTATTTTACTTTTTATCACCATTTGTTTATCTGCCCTTAGGGAAGGAGCAGGAAAAGGAAAATGATACAATAATTCATTTATGCTGGGAAATTTATGAGAAGTCGAATTAATCACTCTACAGAAATCCTGGGCTTACATACTAACTCCAAGGGTGAGATTCTGTGTCTCCCTCTCAAGAGAAGATAAAACATTGTCAACTCAAAATCCACTGGAAAGGTGAGTAATTCATTACAAAAGCCAAACTATCCACGGTATTCTTTTTGTGGGTGCTAGTGTTGTTTCAAGTAAGTACGAATTTATATGGGGTGGAAGTGGGGGCAATAAGTTAGACCCCCAAAGATCTCATTCATTCTTTCTTCCTTACTCTTTCCTTCTCTCATTCACTCATGCATTTAACAAATTTTCTGAGTATTTTATGTTTATAATATACATTTATATAATGTACATTATATAATATACAATATACAATGTAATGATAAAGAATTTGGCTGGCCTTTGTGCCTGGTTCTTAGAAGGTAGACTCTAAATCCTTAAGGTTTCTTGAGTGATAGCAGTGTCTCAATTACTCATGGTGGGCTGATAAAGACCCCACCTCACTAGCAGCAGTGTATGCTGATGAAACAACTTGGAAGGGGCTGCCTGTGGCAGAAAGACCAAATGTGACAGAGCGGATAAGGGGTTGGGGCTTTGAGCCGAGTGACGTCAGCCCTCCCTCCAGAGAGGAGAGGGGACTGGAGATTGAGTCCAACCTTGTGGCCAATGATTCGATCTGACACAGCTATTTAATGAAACCCCAATAAAATCCCTGGACACTGAAGCTCAGGTGAGCTTTCCTGGTAGACAACACTCTGTGCATAGTGTTACACATCAATGTACTTGGGGAGGGGTAATGAGTCCTGACTCTGTGGGGAGAGGAAACACAAAAGCTTTGCATCTGGAACCCTCTAGACCTTGCTCTATGAGTCTCCTCTTTGCACGTATTCCAATTTGCATCCTTTTACTGTGATAAAACTGTAATTGTAGCAGAGCACTTTCCTGAGTTCTGGGAGTTCTAGCAAATTATCAAACCTGAATTATCAAATTTGGAACCCCTGAATTTGTAACCAGATGTTCAGAAGTGTGGGCGGCCCACATTTTCGAACATGTGAGCTTGCAGCTGGTGTCTGCAGTGAGAACGGTCTTGTAAGGGATTGTGCTCTGCACCTGTGAAGTCCGGCCCAGCTCTGGGTGGTTAGCATGTGATGTCATTGCAAACTTCCTGTGCACGAGGTGCTCTGATACACACCAGGGAAACAGAATGGTCGGCATTGTTTGGAATGACACTTTGATCTCTGGGATTCAGAAATAGCCATTTCATCAACATTAAACCTCTAGAATCCTGTCTGCTGTACTTTTGCACTTCCCCAGGTGACACGCAAGGAACTTGTTCATTCTCTATGCTTGGAACCAGTCCCGCCCACCTCACCTTCTTCTCTGTTCTGACCACAGCGTTTCCTGTTTGCTTCTAATTTCCATTTTCACTCATGCCTCCTATTCCACACACCCATTTATCTCAACTTGGGTCCTCCTCGGTGACTTTTCTTAATGTGCACCCCCAGTGGTCTTTCTGCCCAGGCTGGCTGTTCTCAGGCTCAGTGCAATGTGGGTTGGTCCTACAGTCGTGGGAACTTCCTGCGTCCTAGGGCCCATCCAGTCTGCCACGCCTCAATAGCTGCTCCTTGCCGGTCAGCCACTCCTGGACCCTTCCCTCTTGGTTTGGTTTTTGTTTCTGTCGGGCTTCTTTGGATGAGAGTCTGGGCTCCACATTGTCCGTCATGGTCCAGACTTTGCATTTGTTTAAAACACTGCTTCCAGAATCTACCTACAGGTTCACTGGACAATGCCCCCGAGCAAGAGGAGCTTTGAGTCATGCTTTGCCCAGACACCATCATCCTACCCAGGGCTGCATCAGCCCTGCCTGTCTGCCCAAGGAGGGGGACCCATCTCAGCTGCCAGAGAACAGCTTTGGAAGCTCACACCCCTACCCCAGCCTGTAGTGTCTCCACCCAGCCTCACTGGCCTCTCAGGTGAGGTCCAGACACAACACTGGGTGCCTGTAGGCCCTGAGGGGACATCTTCCACCACAACTCTGGCAATCCCAGATTATTCTAGCAGTATCATGAAACAGGTCCCAGGCACAATGTTCTTCTACTGAAGGTCAAGACTAAAAATGGCATAAATCTGAGGCCATTTGCCAGGTTTCAGATTAGCATATTTAGCCTGCATGCATGACTACTTGTAAATCCAGGCATATTACATTTGAAAGGTATGCAGATTAGCCCTAGATTTTGCACGGCCTTCTACAAGGGCATCAGAATGCTTTAGATAGATAGGGAAATGAATAGAAATACATGAGTATCACAATTAGAATTAGTCTTTGGAAACAGAAAAGACAAAGACTTAGACAATCAGCAATACATGGAAAAAAAAGAGAAAAATATTAGAAAACATACGTCTACAGGAAGATTTATCTTCCACTTTAGATGCTATGCAGCATAGGCCATGGATTAATTATTCAGCCAGCCCTCTGGCCAGAGGTCCTAATGACACCAGGGGTCTACAGGAGCCTCCTGCTTTTCCTTAAACCTCTAGCACAAGGGTTAGTCAACAGTGGGCCAGTGGGACGAATCCCGGCCCACCACCTGTTTTTGTAAATAAAGTTTTATTGGCACATAGCCTTGCCCATTCCTTTAGATATTGTCTGTGGCTGCTTTCTCTCTACAGAGGCAGAGGTGAAGAGTTGCAACAAAGACCATATGGCCAGCAAAGTTAAAAATATACACTATCTGGATCTTTACAGAAATTTTGCTGAGCCTTGTTATAGCAGGTCAACCTAGTGGAGCAGAAAGAAAGAATACTTGGGAATTAGACAAACCGGGGTGAAAATCCCCACATGTGAACCTGGTAAAGGTGGTGCTAGAATTTTACACAAGATAGAGCTGGCAATTTGGTTGGGAGTGAGGAGAACTAGGAGACTTGCCTTGAAACCACATTTGCTCAAAAAAAAAAAAAATTAAAAACTTAAATTTATCCGTTTGCTCATTTAGCAAATATTTACTATAAATGTATACCCTGTGTCAGATGTTATTCTAGGCACTGACAGTACAGAAACAAGAAAACCATAAAGTCCATGTCTTCATGGGGCTTAAACCCTGAAGCAGGGGAGGGACGGACAAGAAGCAAATACATATATCAGATCTCAGGTGGCATCAGATACCACAAGGATGAAAAAATCTGGTGAGAGGCTGAAGTGTGATGGAGAGGTGCTACTTTGGATGGGCTGGTCAGGAAAGACAGCCCTGAGGAGGAGACATTTGAGTGGAGCCTGGAAGTAATGGAAGGAGACAGTGCAGGAATATTAATGGAACAGCACTGCAGCCAGCGGGAACAGGAAGTGCAAACTTGGCCTGTTGTTCCGTGTACAGTCAGGGAAGAGGGTTGTGTGGATGCAGTAGGGGAGTGAGAGGGAAAGCGGTGGGCAATGAGGACAGAACGGTCACTTGGCACCAGGTGCCTGGTCTCGGGAGCCCCTGAGGTCTGGTTTGCTTTCTAGGTGTGACGGACAGCTATGGTGGGTTCTGAGCAGAGGCATAATATGCTCTGCCTTAATTTGTCAAGGGTTTCTCTGGCCTTTGGGGGGAAAATAAACTACAGGGGCCACAGTGGAAACAAGGAAACCAGTCAGAAGACCCCACCATGGGCCAGGCTAGAGACTGAGCTAAGGGTTTGCTGTGGGGCATGCTGATCATGGTGATCAGTGCACCCCACAGCGAGATACCCCTGAGTTTTAATAGCTAACAATGATGAAGATTTCTTGGCAGCTCACACAAAGTCTAGCGTGTGAGACAGTCTTCCCCCATCCTGTACCTCTGCTGTCTCAGGGGAGAAAAGGAGTCAAGAGCCTGCAGACGCTATTGAGGTCCAGGCCTCAGATAGCTTCTCATCACCTCTGCTCACATCCCGCCAGCCAGGACTGGCCAAAGACCCCCTGTGGGTTCATGAGGCCCATGGTATTGTCTCCCAAATGGGAGGAGGCAAATTCTGGGGAGTGGGCAGGATGCATGTTCACTTAATGCAATTGTGTTGAGGAGAAATTTAGGAAGCGTCCCATCCCCAGAACTTGGGTTCATCAACCTCCCTCAGCCTCAGTTTCCTCCTCTGTAGCTGGGGTTAGTTACCAGGGGCCATTACGCAGGACTTACAGGATGAAATGAGTGTATGATCCCTACCACGGGTCATGTGCACAGCTGGTGCCCACAAGTGAGTTATTCTCATTCTCAGCATTCCAGAAGGTTTCCGAATGTCTCAGGAGAGAGGAGCACTGAGCATGTTTAAGACTGCAGCTGGATGGCGGCCAGGGCCGCTGGCAGCTACCGCATGGAGTGTTCAGAGAGCGAAGTGCTGCTCCCCTGTTGGCAGATGGTGGCGGCCTGGGGTCCTCCTGTCCCCCCATCTTCTGGACACTCAGTCACCTGACAACTGGTGGGCAGGGACCTCAGGAGCCTGTGCCAGTGCTGAAGCCTGTGTCCCTTCTGGCTGGGCAGTGTCCACCCAGTGACTCACTTCTAACAGCAGCCGGGCTGGCAGCCTCCGTCCACGTGTTCTGTGGGCAGACACCGCCAGCACCCAGTGGCTGTGTCTCTTCCATTCCCAGTGCTTCTTCCTCCTTCTTGAGAGCCCAGCACCCCAGGTCTGGCTACTCCACCCCAACAGCCCCCAGGCGTGGGCCCTTCCAGCTCACCCCTCTCTACACCCACTGCAAAGGCAAGAGAGAACGCAGGGTGACTGCTGGACGCCGAACTGGCATCTCCTTTCACTCCACAGCTCTCTCACGAGGGGCTTGGCACCACTGCTCTGCAGAGACGCCTACGTGGTGCAGTGCCCTGTGCCCACTCTAGGCAGTTCCGGTCCAGGAGGGCCTCCCAGCGTGAGCTGTGGCCCTGGCCTGCTCCGGCGCTCACAGTCTGGGCAGGTCTGGATCATGCTCCTTTCCTGCCCTCTGCAACCCTGCTCAGGCTGGCATGGATCTTCGGTTCAGACAGACCTGGGTTTGAATTCCAGCAATGCCACCTCTTAGCTGTGTGATCTTACTTAAACTCTGAGACTCTGTTTTCTTATCCACGAAATAGAGATGACATCAATAACTAACTGCTATGGACTGAATTGTGTCACTTCCAAAATTTGTACATTGAAGCCCTAATCCCCAGCGTGATGGTATTTGGAGATGGGGCCTTTGGGAGTAACTAGGGTTAGAGGCAGTGAGGGCGGTGTCCACATGGCGGGATTAGTGTCCTCATAAAAGACGCCAGAGAGCTGGCAAGCTATGTCTTATGATCTCTCTCTGCTGCGCACAGATACAGTGGTAAGGAGGCCATCTGTGAGCCAGAAAGAGGGTCCTTGCCAGATATGGAATCCATTGGCACTCTGATTTTGGACTTTAGCCTCCAGAAATGTGAGAGAATAAATGCCTGTTGTGGAAGCCCCAGTGTGTGGCATTCTGTAACAGCAGGCAGAGCGAGGACCCTGACTTCTCAGTATTTTTATGAGAACGGAACGTGCCTGGCACAAGGGGCTTTATGGCAGAGTTGGCTAGCCAGCCGTCACAGTAGAGAGCAGACCCCAGGAAGCAGGGGTACCAATCAGGGGTGACACTTCCCAGCCTGTGAATCTGGGCAGGTGGGCCCAGTGCTGCCCCCAAGGCCTTGCTCTCGGCTCCTCTGAAGGATGCGCAACAAGCCACGGTCCCTGCAGCTCGAGCACACAAGGCTGAAAACGCCTTGGGTTGTCGTAATGACTGAACACTTGCTGGGCACGCTGGCCCGAAAAGTAGAGCCACAACATCCCAAACGAGAAGTCCCATGGGGTAAAACTGGCTGACACAGAAAGGGTCTGATTAAAAATGACCAAAAATGTGCCTGACGCCCGGGAACTCATAGGCTCATAGTCTGGCTCCACTTACTATGTGGCTGTGGGCAAGACAGTGAACAGTGTGCCTCAGTTTCCTCATCTGTAAAATGGGGATAATGATGACCCATACCACATAGGGTCATCATGAGGATGCACTGAGCTAATTAACTCATCAAAAGTGCTTGGAGGAAGGGTTGCGCCTCATGCGTGCTCCTTTCACGTGTGTTGTTACTGTTATAATGTGTATAATTCACATTTAAAATTTTTAAAGGCCACCCTGGCTGTGTAGGCCTTCTTCCCTCCTCTCCCTCTGACACCTAGGGAAATCCTACCCATCTTTCATGGCTCAGTCCAAGTGCCACCTCCTCCAGGTTGCCTTCCCTGATTTCCTAGCATTGAACACATGGAAGCATTCAACAAATGTTTGCTGAATGAATGAATGAATGAATGAATGACAGATTTCCATCTTCCTCATGTTTTCAAGTCAGTGCCTATACCCATATCATTCTATTCCGGGCTCAAGTTTCACAGGCCTCTGTGCTGCACAAGCCATGAGTGCAAAGAATACCTAGCCTCTCAGCCGGATGTTCTGCTGAAATTTCAAGATGAAGCAAGAGTCCAAACTCCCAGTTCCCTTTGAAAAACAAATATGGACAAGTCATATCTCCATCTCGGGATGATAGTACAATGACAACATCAAAGATCATCAGTTGCCGCAAGTGCCTGTCCAAGCCATCTAGGCCCCCTGGTTTTCAAACTGTTTTTAGTATCAAGTTTTCAAATTGAATTTACATAGAACCCCAAACATCAAAGAGTTAACAGAATTTTTGAAAACAGAGCTGTCCTGGCACAAAGGGAGCCTGGATCCCTGAGTCGCCTCTGCAAAATCCCAGGGCTCCTGGGAACCTTTGAGACTCACTGTACTGTCCTGGGCTCCCCTGCATTTTGCACACAAGGATGCCAGGTCCCCAAACAAGGAAAAGCCTGGAAGGCATCCTGTCCACAGCCTGACTGCTGTCTGCCCCGGGCTCCCCCAAAGCACAGCCTGTGCTCCGAGCTCCTGGCCCTGCCTGCATCTCCCCAAGTGATTCCTGCATCTCAGGCCCCAGGCCACCCCTCCACCTTTGAGATGTGGCCCAGGCGTCACCTCCTCCAGGAAATCTTGCTTCCCACCTCCATCCTGACTGAACCCCAGTGGGGAGGTAGGTCAACATGGAAGCCGCCACCCCAGGAATGGGGCAGCACCTAAACCTAATTGCCTAGGTGGGGGGGCCCAACCTGCACCTGCCAACCAGCAGCACAGGGTGAGTAGGGAGCTGCACCTGGAGCTGCCAAGGATGGCTTTTATCCAGCAGACACCTGAGTTATGATTGAAGGTCACCAAAAATAACAAATCCAGAAAATGTACAAGTTTCTATGCATAAAGCCCTTCCAGCAGCTCTCTTCCCTGGCATTAGAGACCCTCACACCAGCTGCAAGGAGCTGCCCATCCCACACTTGATGTCTTGTCTGTTTGTGTCTCTCCCATGTCACCCTTGGCAGGGCTGGTCTCACTCTGTCCCCTCCCCAGTGTCCAGCACGGGGTCTGGTTGGGTGGGCCGTGAGGGGCACTCACCGAGGCGGGGGCGTTCACCACTGACAGGCTGTATCCGTAGAGGAAGGATGAGCCAAAGGCAGCCACCAGCGAGGCCATGGGGAGCGAGCAGGACCAGTCTTGGGGAGGGAGGGAGAGCATATCAGAGCTGGCACTCGGAGCGTCCCTTTAGCTGGGGGAGCCTCTCCCAGGGAGAAGTCCTTGACAGGGGCCGGGCGAGGGAAAGGTGGTGGGTTGGGGCCCGGAAGGCAGGGTTCCATCCTGGGCTGGGGGCACAGGCGGGGTGCCCTCGGGTCCAGCAGCCACACCCTGGCCTTCCTCCCCCGGCCACATGATCATCCCTGACACGCAGACCTGGCATCTTCAGCAGCTGTGCAAAACTATCATTTTAGCTGAATGTGGCCAGTGTTCGACCCATACAGGAGCAAAAAGCAAAGCCAGACTCAGTTGCAGGAGGTGGCAGCAGGAGGTGGCAGCAGCAGCAGCCAGAGCACTGACCAAGTGCTAGCCACCAGGTGTGCTCTGAGCACTTTGTGTACATTATCTCATGGAGTCCTTAGATCCTGCTTTACTGGTGAGGAAGGCAGGACGCAGAGCTGTATCTGCTGCTGCTGTTGGGAGGGGGCCAGAGCCCAGGACTGGCTTTAGCACTCACGAAGTCACTACTGCACCACACTACCTTGCCCTTCACCTGGGTGCGATGCCCAGGGGCCTGAGAATGCTGACAGCCACACAGACGCACTCACAGGCACACACTGATCCAGGCTGAGGTGCCAATCTACAGGACTTGCAGACAGTGAGATCCAGGGCTTGGCATGGAGAACAAGGCATCTACTTCCATAGGCCTTGCCCCACAGACCCACCCAAGGATGGCCACTGCCAGGACAGGGCCACAGGGAAGAAGCAGCTGGGCCCCTTGGCATAGGCTGACCAGCTGGCACAAGCCAGGGGCAACAGTGGCCTGCCATCCTAGGCTGGCCAGGGGAATGTGGGCCAAATGGAGGGGGACCAGGTGTTCTGGACGGTACTTTCTCTGCCATGATTTGACATATTTTGTGTGTGTGTGTGTGTGTGTGTGTGTGTGTGTGTGTGTGTGTGTGTGCTTTCTAGGTGCCAGGCCCTGACAAAGCTCCAGGGATACAGCAGTGAACAAGGCAGACGAGGTCCAAAGTTCAGGGACCCGAATCAGTCAAATCCTGTTTGGAAGAGGAAGCAGGTCCCCAATAGCCAACTGGAGTCCCCTGCTCTGCCCACCTCGTTAACCTTCTCTAACTGGGCTCAGTTCTAGATGGCTCCACCACTCAGCTGTGGGAGCCTGAGAAAGTTACTTGACTTTTCTGGGTTTCAGCTTGCCCACCTGTGAAATGGGATCTTAACAATAGCCCTGGCCGCATTGGCGGTTGAGGAGTTGATGTATTCCTGGGTGTGGTCACGTAGTGTGCATTTCGCAAGGCCAGGTAAGGTGCTTACTCTTTCTGTTTCTGAAAGGACAGCCTTGCTAGCAATGTAACAGAAAGAATATCAATGACCAAACAAATTATCTAACTCCTGGTTTCTCAGTAAAGTCTAAGACCAATCATATTAGCTGCCTTTCTGTCGCCCTCTCGCTGACGCCAACAGGCACCCTGTGGGGCTCAGTTTTTATGTCTAAAAGGAGCCAAGCAGACAGAAAGGAAATAAAAATTTTTCTTTTACAATCCCTAAACCCAGTGACTAAAAACTGCCTCTTAGAATCTGCTTTTACAGCCTTGAAGAGTTCCTGAACGTCTCTCTCTCTCTCTCTCTCTCTCTCTCTCTCTCTCTCTCTCTCTCTCTCTCTCTCTCCTTCTAAGAAGAAAAAATAAACTTTATACTTTTATATCCTAATCTCTGTGTAAGAAATCTTTCTCCCTGCACTGCCGTGAGCGCCTAGTGAGTTTTTCACCTGTACAGTTTCTCTCTCTCTACTTTCTTCTTTTTTTTTTTGGAGACACAATCTCGCTCTGTTGCTCAGGCTAGAGTGCCGTGGCGTCAGCCTAGCTCACAGCAACCTCAAACTCCTAGGCTCAAGCGACCCTCCTGCCTCAGCCTCCCGAGTAGCTGGGACTACAGGCATGCGCCACCATGCCTGGCTAATTTTTTCTGTATATTCTTAGTTGTCCAGCTAATTTCTTTCTATTTTCAGTAGAGATGGGGTCTCACTCTTGCTCAGGCTGGTCTCGAGCTCCTGACCTCTACTAGTGATCCTCCAGCCTCAGCCTCCCAGAATGCTAGGATTACAGGGATGAGCCACCCCACCTGGCATCTCCACTCCCTTCTGATCCAGCCCAGATCAACATGCTCAGGTCTCAGTACTGCATCAGCCCGATGTCCTCCCTCACAGAGTCACTTTCCTGTCTGAGACCCGTTGCTAATGCCTCCTCCTCTTGAAGGGCCCCCGAGGGCTCCACATTCTTGTTTTTATATTTCTCTCTTTGATTCAACCTTGTCTTACCCCCAGCTCTGCCACTTACAACCGTGTGGCCTTTGGCTGGTTACATCACCACTCTGTGACTTGGTTTCTTCATCTTTAAAATGGGGAGACTAATAGAACCCATCTCATAGGCTGTCATGCCCAAGAAAGGAGTTATTAATAAAACAGGTGAGGTCCTGTGTCAGCAGCTGAGGCCAGACAGTGGGCACCAGGCCTGCTGCCAAGGACGTGCTTGGTAGACACCGTGACGGGATGGAGGCCAGCGAGAGGTTTCTATGCCATGGGAATGGACATTGCCAAGTGAAGTATGAGACTGATTTTTTGTTTTCCTGTGGTAAGTGGAGTTTGAGCTGAGTGGGATTCATTGACAGAGCAGAATCACATTTCAGACGAAGCACCCATTCTCCATCACCTTTTTCTTTAAACTCACCCTCTGGGGCTCAGCTCTGATGGCGCTTCCTCTGAGCCACCAGGCTGTGCTGGGAATCTTTTCTGGGCCCCTGGCCTCCCTCACTCCCAGCCCCATCACCTTAGAGGTGGCAGACTCTCCCCTTGTCTGTGCCTCGCAGGCCAGAGCTCCTTGTGTGAGGGGCCCTGCCTCAGCCCTGCCCCCCAGAACCCCTGCCCATGCAGTCTGCCTGTGCCCGCCACCTCCTCCCTGCCAGCCCCAGGGCAGAGGGTGCCCACTGACTGACCATGCTGCTGCCTGTGCCACGCCCTGGGGAGGGGACAAAGAGGGACACCACCGAGTGCAGGGCAGTTCTCCGCTGTGGCCTGTTCCACGTGCTCAGCCAGGCTGCCAGAGGTGCTGACAGCCTGGAGAGCGGGAGGACCATGCCAAAGTCCCAGTCCAGGGTCCTTCAGCCACACAGCTGCAGGCTGGGGTTGAGTGCTGTCACGTGGCTGCCACCCAAGCCTGGACTCCCCGCAGCCCTCCGGCCACACAGAAGCAGGTTTCCACATTTACCTTTCTTCTCTTCCCACCTGGCACCCCGCTCCTCGGGTGGTGACGCTCAGGTGACACCCTTCCTGGCCCCAGAGGCCCGGGGCAGCTTGTGTCATGCGTGAGGGGAGCTAAGTACGGTTCCCTGGGATCCGTGTTTTGTTTCCCCACCACGGGCCCTGCTGGCCTAGCTCATGGCTTGGCCCAGGGGCCCCGGGCTGTGCCAGGATATCCCATGAATAAGGAGGCAGAGTCCATGGGGAAGGGGGCGGGGCGTCCAAACGGGAAGTGTAGCGATTTGATCATGCCCGAACAGGAAATAGGGCAACATTTCTTTTCCCTCCTCCCCAGTCATTACAGCAATGGGAGGGTCCTAACGGGACCTGTCCTCTCAGGATCCACCCCAAGGGGTTGGGGAGATTTTTCTCTTTGGCATCTTCTTATGGTTCTTTCTTAAGAAAGCCAGCATTCCTGGAGAGAGTGACTGGCACAAACCCAGGGTGTCTCCCTAATGATTGGGACAACGGAGAGGTGGCTGACTTTGCCTCAGAAGCCCGAGTGGGATTCCGTTCCCAATTCCTTCACTTTTTAACTGTGCGTCTCCAAGATGTGAATGTAAAATCAGTGCAAATTAAATGAAATGCTAATCTTACCTGCCAAATTGGAAACAGTCACCAAAATCGTACCCTGAATCAGTGGCATGACACAAGTAGAAAATTGTACAGCTTTTCTGGAGTTTAGAAATCTGTTCCTAGAGCCATAAAAATATTTATGTTCTTTGGCCTAACTTCTCCATTTATAAAAATTTATCCTAAAGCAGTAATAAAAATGTGCACAAAGATTAAAGTCCAAGATGATCATTGTAGCATTTCTCATGCCAGAAAAGTGGTATTTACAATAGGAAAAAATATCTAGCAGGGAAATTTTAATAAATTATGGTACATTCATATGATGGAGATTTATGTAGTCATATTACGGTATGTGAGAACATTTAATGCAAGGGGTCCACGCTCATAATAAATTCTTATCTGACCAAAAAAATAGAGAAAATGTATAAATAAATAAACATTATTCAATATTAAAAATAGATGTACTTATTAATAGATTCACAACTATTAAACAATATATGTACTTAAACTATATTAGTGTGTGTTTTTACTTAAAATAAATTTAAAACATAGCATGAGAGCAGAGGATGGATGCATGTTCGTGGGCATAGACAATTGACTGGCATGAAACAGAACAAACATTCAAAGCAGGTATTATTTGGCTGGGGTATTTTATCCAATTTTAATCTTAGTCTTTGTTTTCCTATAGTTTTTCAAAGTTCTACACTAAAAAAAAAATACTTCTATAACTGGACAAACATGTTTTTAAAATTGTTTTAAATTAAAAAAATTTTTTTTGAAGAACAAAGCACTTAAGGTCTCGGGTAGCCAAGTATAGTTAAAATAATGCTTTAATGTTCTGCTTCTTGGGGCAGAAAATACCATTCTGGAGGAATGTGCATTTCTTACAGGACGATGGGCTCTGAGCCACTGATCTAATTCCAGAAGTCATGTCAGCTGGCCAGACAAGAATGTTGGTGGTGAGCAACATTCGAGGCCCTGCACTGAGGGACTGGCCACACCTGTCTCATCCCAGCACACACCGGAGGGATGCTCCAGCCCTCTAGACCTCTGCTTTCCTCGGTCGTGTGCACTGCAGGCCTCTCTTGTGCTGCTTAGGCTGCACCCTTGGCCAGTGCCTTCCTCATTCCTCTGCCTCACCTTCGAGGCTCACCTCCTCGGTCCATTTGCTCCTTTTAGAAATCTGGATCACTCCTGCGTGTTCTATGGCATGTTCCACGAGCCCAACAGGAACCAGGATGCTGGGCTGACTGTGCCTGTGTCTGTATCCTCGCCAATGACTGCACCCTCCTTGTGATGTTCATTGTGTGTGTCAACTTGTCTGGGCAGTGGTGCCTAGTTGTTTGGCCAAACATCTGGAGAACAGTCTGGATACTGCTGGGAAGGTATTCTTTAGATATGAGTAACCTTTGCACCCAGATGACTTTAATAAAGCAGATGGCCTCCGAAAGGTGGGTTGGTTTTTCCCAGTCAGTTAAAGGTCTTAAGAGAAAAGGCTGAGGTCCCATGAAGAGGAAGAAATTTCCTGCAGACCATAACATAGAAATTCTGCCTGAGTTTCCCGCCTTTGGCCCAAGACTACAAGCAACACCAACCCTGCCAGAATGTCTAGCCTGCTAGCTTGCCCTGTGGATGTTGGGCTTGCCAGCCCTCACAATCACATCAGCTTATTTCTTAAAAGAAACCTGGATAGACAGACAGACAGATGGGGGGGTGTATCTCCTACTGGTTCTGTTTCTCTAGAGAACCATGACTGACATGTTCCTGCACTCCTCATGCTCGGGGGCCGTAACTGCTTCATCTGTGCCCACAGTCTGACAGCCTGGCCAGAGAGGTGCAGGGTAAGCAGGATGGGGGGCTGCGGTGGAAGTGAAGAGAAGGGAGGAGACAGAATGGGTCCATGGGACGGGACAAAAAAATCCAGAATTAGGGTATCCATGGTGACCAAAATGCCCACCTCTAGGGACTCATTGTCATGCTAGTTTATGTGAATGTTGTCACTGCGTAACTCCAGCAACTGCTATCCATGCAGATGGCATCGTAGGTGTTGCTCTGGAATTACACAACATGGTGGTCCTACAGGTGCCTAAGGATAAAGACAGTCTCCAAATGATTAAGTGAGAGTCAGGATTTGAAAGGACATGAGCCATTGGAATCAGAGACCTGGGTCCCCCTCCTGACCCACCTGTAAGTCTGTTCCCTTCTCAATCTATGGAAGACAGGCATCCTTCTCTCACAACATGATTGTTAGATGAAAGCTACTGTACATAAAAGGCCCTGGGAGATGCCTGGCAGACCCTTGGTGTCTAATTAATGACAACTATCATGCATTGAGCTGGAGAAGACTCAGAGAATAATAGATTTGGGAGCAGGAGGAAATGAAGAGTTCTGGTTAGGGAGTGTTGACCTTGAGATGTTTGGTGACATCAAATCGTAAATATGACTTGGGCTGTTGGTGATAAGAGCGGTGCTCAAGAAGTGGTCTGGGATGCAGATAAATTAAATGATCATTAATGCTGTGGGACTAGGTAAGATCACCCAGGGAGAGAAAGTAGGAAGAGAAGATGCCTGAGGAACTCCAACCTGGAAAATGAAGACAGAGGATGGTAAGTGAGAGTGAGGTGTTAGGAATGGCAAGACAAGAACTTTGAGAAGATCGGAGGGGTTGGCCGTGTTAGCCATAGTCCCAGGTAAAGTAGGAGGAACAATAAGTGTCCACCACACATGGCCACGTGGAGGCCGTCAGTAACCATAACAAGGGTGACATGAGGGGAGAGGGTGATGAGAGGCTGGAGCATCTGGAGAAGAGCCTCGTGCAGACAAGTCTTCACACAACGTTGACGGTGCGTGGGAGCAGAGGAGAGGGCAGGTGGTAGGGCATGGGGTCAAAGGTACAGCGAGGAGTGCAGGTCTGGAAGGGGGACGATGGGGACTCCTGTCCAATGGTGTGATGTTCTAATGGCACCAGTAGCCTGTTCAGTGGTGTCTGTGTGAATCGTGAGGCAAAGCCGAGAACTGAAGGGGAAAGAAGGTGGCTGATGGTGGCAGGAGTGAGGAGCCATGGACTCATCACTGAGGAACCTGGAGAGCTGCCCAATTGGGCTGCGGGTGGCGTTAGGGTCTATCTGTGGCTCAGTGGTGGAGAAAGCAGGTGGCAGAAGACAGGGGGCATTGTGAGCTGCCCCTGGGGGCTTAGATTGGAAAGTCACTGAGAGGAGGCGTGGTGCAAGCTGTGGCCACGCGCGGCTTTTGCTGAGAGAGACCACGTCCGTGCGAAGTGGAAAACACCTGGAAATCGAGATCGGAGCAGATGAACAATCGCGAATGTGGAGGAGGGAGTGAGTCCACACCTGGGGGGAGGAGAGAGGAGGGCAGTGAGCACAGCAGTGATGGTGTGTGTTCAGTATTCCTGTGGGGTGTGACTGGGGCAGGGGGACCCGGGCATGCGGTGGGGGACCAGTGCACTCAGCAGACCCTAAACAATGAAGCCTCTGTGCTGAGACTACGAGGCTGAGGATGGGGAGAGACCTGCGCATTCTTCCCAGAAAACGTGCTGAAACAGAGAATGTTGCTGGCACCAGGAGGATGTGGGTGGTGGATTGTCCTTTCCAGGTCACTGCCAACTCCAGGCTTCTCCTACTCCCCCACCAGCAAGGAAAAGTCAATACTGACCCTGCCCAAGGGAGCTGTAGGCAGCAGAGGCTCGAGGCTATGTGCCTCACCCTACAGAGACTACTATAGAGCTGAAGATGCCCTCATCATCCCTGAGATGTCTTAGCACAGGAGGGAAGCTGACTGCCTATGCAGTGCAAGGCCAAGTGCATACAGCTTGCACCCTAGGCAGCTTGGATTCCTGAGCCATGGGTTCAAATCCCAGTTCTACAGCTTACTATCTGCGTGACTTGGGGAAAGTTACTTGACTTCTCTGCACCTCCATTTCTTTATGTTTCAAATGGGGACAATGTCAGGAGCTACCTCATCAGTCCACAGTGAGGATGAAATGAGTCCGTGTGTGTGAAGCACACGGTAAATGCCAAATGCACGGCAGCTGTTGTGCTCCTCCCCAGGGACACAGCCTTTGTGGAACACAAACCAGGTACTCCTGGTTTGCAAGAGCCTCAAGGAATGGATGATGTTTTAGGACTGGTTAAGGGGGAAAACGAGGGGGGTCCATGTGGCCATTGACTAAAGAACTCAAAACTGCCTCAACATAATTCTCTAAGGCTTAAATAGAATGATAGATTAGTAAAATAATATACATAAATACATAAAATAAATAAACACCATGCATGGTGAGGGCTCAAAAGTGCTAGCTCTCTCTTTCCAATCTGTAGTGACAACACTGATCTCACTGCTATTGGCAACTGCTGCCCTGCTCGTGCCTGCTGGAGTGGACGTGGTGGTTCTTACAAGATCAAAATGCTGCTGTACTCATTGGTGAACAGCCACCTGCCCAAACCCCCCAAATGCCTACCTGCCACCTTGGCAGCCCGGACCCCTCTCTGCTGGGCCTCCCACATCCAGAAGCTATGAAGTTGGCATCTAGCACAGCAGAGCACCGGGACTTCTCCAGGCAATCTGACTGGTAGGGACCTACACTTTACCTGGGGTTAAATATTTATTAATAGAACGTCACCCCTGCTACCACTATTGCTACTGTTGCCAATGAAACCTGTGTCTGGTGCAATGCTGGGCCCATGTTGGAAATAAAGTTACCAAGGCTTGAAGTGATTTCACCCCCTCAACCTGTCAGAGAGGTTGGATCTGAGCCCAGACAGCCTGGAGCCAGACTGTCACTCTCACTGAGCCCGTGTAGGGTGGGAGGACAGAGGCAAGGACAGACACTGACGAGCACTGGTGAACCACAGCAGGTCAGCAAACAGCAAGTGACACTTGTTCTCCCACATCTGGCTCATGAAAGTTGGAGACCACCCTTCCTGGAGGCGCCTGGAGCCACCGCCTCCTGCACCATCTGCCCTGCAATGCGGCCCCCTATGGCAAAACCAGGCAGTCCCTTCAAGCCGCTGGCCGACAGCTCTGCACAGAGAAGCCCACAATGCACCTGGTCCCCAAGTTCTCCAACTGATTAACATTTGGCTGTGACTTTCTTCTTAATTTTCAGGGTGTCTGCTGACTTTGGCATGAAACTAAAGCAGATCCCCAAACTAGAAAATGAACGTGGAAAACATAGCAGCTTTGAGAGAGAGAGGGAAGGAAGAGGAGGAAGAGGAGAAATAAGGGAGGGAACAAGGAAAGATGAAAGAAAAAGAAGGAAGGAGGAAAGTAAGAAAAAGAGAGAGAAGGAAGGAAAGAAGGAGAGAGAGGAAGGAAGAGGAGAAGAGGTGGAGAGAGGGAGGAAAGAAAGAAAGAAGGAAGGAAAGGGAGGAAGGGAGGAAAGAAGGGGAAGAGAGAGAGAGAAAGGAAAAAAAAGAGAGAGATTAACAGATTATTGGATGTTGGAATAGCGACCACAGCCATAATCATAATCAATTTCATTTTTATGTGAACATTTGTCAGACACTGCACTAAGCACTTTTTGTGCATATTCTCATTTAATTGTCACCACAGTCCTGTAAAGTTGATTTCAAATCCTTCATTCCAGCTACTCCGTAAAGGTCTCAGTCGTTCTTGAAATTTTCATGGAAGCACATCCCAGTCCGCGAGCATCACTCACCTGTTTCCCGGAGCCTGCCTCACTCATTCCGGTCCAGCCAGTAGACAGAATATGCCTGAGAGATAGGTGGGGTCAACTTAATTAGATGTCAACCTGGAGAACTGTGAAGTTGAACAGTGTTAATGACTAAGCCATATCCGGCTGTTCCTGTGATCTTTCTCTGCTGCCCATCTTGATAAGCGATAAACAGTTAAGGACTAACTGTTGGTGGCTGGCTCAGCTCGTTACAATCAGGAGTGCGTCAACACGTTCTGCCCTGGAGGGCAAGGACGGAGGTGACTTGGCGAAGCCACTGCTGACTAAAGGGCTGGACTTCCTTCAGCCCCTCTGGTAGTCACAGCCCTTCCCCTTAACACGAGGTTGTGCCTGGCGCAAAGCCCACCTGCCTGGGCTGGGGAGGGGTGAGTGAAGTGACGTGGAGAGTTGGAAAGCGGGATCCAATGAGGTGTAGGTGGGTCGAGTCCTACACCCAAAAGAGCAAGATGAGGGGCCAGCTCTTGCTACCTGTCCCTGTCACAGGAAACTCAGCCATGGAGAAATATCTGAGCACCATCACCTCTAAAATGCTGTGCTGTCGTTATTTCATCAATGCTGCGCTGCCCTCTCTCTCCCTAGCTCAACAGTGATGCACACATGCTAGTTCTCACTCTGCAGCATCCTGAGATAAATGGAGAGCTGCGGTGGCAGAGACGCGACAGAAAGAGGTGAGGGGTCCAGAGCGTTGCTAGGCAGCCCTGGGCAAGATCCAGGCCCAGCCAAGGGCTGAGAAGTTCCCTTCTGATCCACCCACCAAGAGAGGTGAGTGCTGGGAAGTGAAGGGCAGTTCTCTGGAGGTAGCATGGGAAGCTGGGTCCAGCAGGAAAAGGATTCTGTGCCGACTCAGGTACATGCTCAGGCCCTGGGGGTCAGCACTCTCTTGAGAACCTGGAAAAGCCCATTCTTTCCCATTGGCATCAAGGTTCCCGCCTGCAACCTTCTGGTGGCTGACCCCATTTCCTGGTGCCTCGGTGCTGACAAAGAGGCAGGCTGGAGCAGACAGAAATCACTTGATCCCTGGGAGACGCCTATGGGAGATGTCTTTATCAACCAGCCGCCAATGTCAGACACCACCTGAGCCTGGAAAGATGCCATTTCTGTGCCCAGGATGATCTTAGCTGTGCTTAAGGAGATGTGAACCACCAAGGTAGAGGTTGCCCCTGGGCCGTGAGATTGCTTTCCCAGGACTTTCAAGTCTTCCCCAAGCATCCAGCTGGTGGCTGCCTCCTTTCCTCCACTGCTCAATCAACCTCTTTCTTGACGTCTTGCAATAAATTATTCCCCAATTCCAGGATTATTCAACTGCTGCTGGTTTAGCAGTATCTGGATAAAGAGTATACTGTGATGACTAACTGGGATTTGATGTGAGACATCTTATGTCCAAGTCCCGGCCTGCCAGTCCCCACCCATGCCACGGTGGACAAGTGGCCCCTCTGCAAAGTGGGGAAGAAGTGGTACTCACCCCAAGGCCATATTGTGCAGACCAAGTGAGAGGCTGTCCTTGGATTGCCTGCCACATAACCAGTGCCCAGTAAATATTTGCTATTATTGTTGGGAAATCTCTTTATCATAATTTTTATTTGTGTTTATTTATTTTCACATGCTTATGGCACCCGCTATGTGACCATCATGGTGCTAGACATTAAGATGGCCACAAAGAAGGGCAAACCTGTTTCTCCTACCTGGTAATTCACAATCTAGTTGAAAGGAAGAGACTACATAAGGGACCTACATTTAGTAAGCACCCATGGTATGCCAGGCATGTGTAATGCATCGCTCCATTGAAGTCTGGAGCAGCCGGCTGAGGGTCCATTGTTTCCATTCTACAGCTGAGGGTGCCGAAGGTCAGGAGGTTACGCCCCTGCCCCCAGTGCCTCGTCTGGGTGGTGAGAGTTGAGGTTTAATGTGAGACTCCCCCACTCTCTCCCTTCCCTTCCCCTGACCCCTGTTCATGATGCTCTGTTGGACAGGCCCCCACCAGGAGCAGACAAGCCCGCCAGAGCAAGGTCAGGGATATTTCTTTTTTGGGCAGCCCAGCATCCAGATGGACTTCTCATTTTGGAGGATCCCTGATTTGAGGGCTTTGTGTCCTCTCACCTTCCCAAGGATTTCCTTCCAGCCATGACCCAGTTTCTGTTGAGCATTATCAACTTCTCCCTCTCTGTTGGATCCTTCCAGGCTATGTACAAAAATGTCTTAGTAGCACCCATTAAAAAAAAAAAACTAGGAGATATTGTCAAGGATGTGGAGAAATTGGAACACTTGTACATTGCAGTGGGGATGTGACCTGGTTTAGCCACTGTGGAAAATAGCTTGGTGGTTCCTCAAAAAGTAAACATAAAATTACCACAGGACCCAAAAATTCTACTACTAGGTATACACCCCAAAGAATTGAAAACAGTTGTTCAAACAAAAACTTGTACATAAATGTTCATAGCAGCAATAGTCACAATTCTTATGGCAGACTGGGAATAGACCAACACGCACACAGAAATATTGGTAAAAAACAGGTTTATATGCCAGCGGGCTCAGATGGGGATTTTTCCCTCCAAAATTCTGAGCACCAGACAAAGAGCATTGCAGTCTTTTATACACTCTGCTTGAGGGGGAGGGGCACGGTTACAACAGGGTTAACTTTAGTGAGGCAGAGTCTTAAGTTACTTTACAGCCTAGTATACTAATTGCTACAGGTGATTTATGAGGGGAAAAGTTGCAGGGGAGGAGGGGCCTCAGGTAAAGAATGTAAAGGACAAAGCCCAGTAGTGGAATTTTCCACTTTAATGGAATTTTCCACTTCAGTGGAATTTTCCAATTTTCCACTTCACAATGACCAAAAGGTGGAAACAGCCCAAATGTCTCTGTGGATGAATGGATAAGCAGAGTGTGGTCCATCCGTATAGTGGAATATTACCCAGCCATTGAAAGGAGTAGAGTACTTATCCACACTACAACATGGATGAGCCTTGGACACATTATGTGAGTAAGTGAAAGAAACCAGACACAAAAAGCCACAATTTGTATTTCAGACTCTGCATTTGGGGTGACCCATTGGACATCAGCTGGACCCATGGACAGGTCTGGGAACAGATCCAAGAAGCATTGAGACCCCTTACCCAGGAAATCTCCCAACTGAGAAGATAATCTCTGCTTTCCAACCCTATGAGTTCATCCCCCACCAATCAGCAGACCCAATTGCCTACCCCTTTGTTCGACAAACCACTAAAAAAAAACTTAGCCCCCCAATTCTTGCGGGTATATATAACAGAGGGAATGGCCTAGAAAAAAAAATGGCAAAAATGTTTTCTGTCTCTTTAAAACTTCCCCCATTCTTTTTGGAAACTGTGGCCTAGCCTGCATCCCTGCCTTGGGCAGGTGGTCTGGCAGGGTAGGGGAGGAGGGGCAGGGGAATCTCCTTTGTTCTTTGTGTAGCAGGAGATAGCTCAGCCACCCCAGGCCAGCGCCAGCCTCCTGGATGAGCCCAGGGGGGTGGAGATCAGGAGCTTTGTCTTCAGCAGAGACAGGAGATTAGAATCATTAACAACAATAGCCTAGAACTGAGGGCCCTCCCTTGAAATGCTCTGTATTTCTGCTTATGTGCAGGAAAATTTGAATTTTGAGATGAGAGCCTATCATTTTTTCTCCATTGCTGGAAAAGTAATAAACTCTTTCCTCCTCAAACCACTTGTTCTCATTCTTCTGATGTGGCCTCAATAGCAAGTGTTGAGGTTTTGGTAACAGATTGGTTTGAGAAATCACTCCCATCTCCTCATCTGATGTCTTGCAAAACAAAACTCTTTCTCTGCTGCAACACCTGCTGTCTCAGTCTATGGGCCTTCGCTAGGTGGTGGTGGGTGAGGGACCCAGGTGGCAGTAACATGCCCAAGTAGCTCCTTTGAGCAGTTGCATTCAGGCTGCCCACAGGACCAAGCAATTTTGCCATGGATCAGTCCTGATATAGATTTGACAACCTGGCGTAGAAAAACAGTTGATAATCAGTGTTTAAAGGAAAAAACGGGGTGCATGTGAGAAAGGAGGAGGTGGGCAGTGAGGCAGGTGGTGGTGTTCTTGTGAAGTTCCTTATTGAGAGCATAAACTGTTTATTAAGACATATTTTGTATTTTATGCATATTATGTACTATATTCTTACAATACAGTAAGGTAGGGCAAAGAAACTTTTAAGAAAATCATAAGGATCAGAGAAAATGGCGGATTAGGGATGACCTCCTGGCTCTCTGCTCCCTGAGTGGAAGGTGCAGAACACGGACACCCATGCGCGAGTGAGGCGCTCTCCCGAAGGATCAGCTTCGTGAATCTACAGAGAAGCAGCGAGGGACAAGCAGTGCCCGGGAAAAACAAGGTGAAGTGGAGAAACGACCACAAATACCGGAGAGCGCGGGTCAAACAGTGGGGAGTGCAGCTCGGGTCGGCCGCGCATGTCGGCGGGCTGGCCCGGGCAGTGAGATCTGACTCACAGGAAGAGGACTCTTCCTTTACCAAACCCCACTCCCACGCAGGCAGGGAAGTGCCAGAAGTCAGTGTGAATCGGGCACTGACCGACAGACAAGCAGTGGGAAGTGGAGACAGGAGCGGGGTCCATTTTGAATTCGTGAGAGCGCGGCGCTGGGTCAGCATC
>RJWJ010003845.1:0-81928 GCA_004363605.1 Indri indri | reverse complement strand
ACTATTCAGCTTTAAGAAACAATGGTGATATAGCACCTCTTGTATTCTCCTGGAAAGCGCTGGAACACATTCTACTAAGCGAGGTATCCCAAGAATGGAAAAACAAGCACCACATGTACTCACTATCAAATTGGTATTAGCTGATCAACACTTCAGTGCACATATAAGAATAACATCTATTGGATGTTGGAAAGGGGGAGGGGGAAGGGGGGAGGAGGGGACGGGCATATGCACAAACAACGAGTGCGATGCGCACCTCCCAGGGAATGGACACACTTGAAGCTCAGACTTGGGGGGGAGGGGGGCAAGGGTGTCATACATAACCTAATCATCTGTACCTCCATAATATGCTGAAATAAAAAATAGAAATAATAAAAAAATAAAAAATAAATAAAACATAGAACTATAAAAACTTTTAGGGAAAATTGTCAGGATCTAAGGCTAAGCAAAGAGTTCTTTGACTTGACACCAAAAGCAACATCGATGAAAGAAAAAACTGATAAATTGGGTATAATCAAAATTCAATCCTCTTCCTCTGCGAAAGGCCCTCTTAAGAGGATAAAAAGACAATGTACAGAGTGAGAGAAACATTTACATATCCAACAACAGGATTTGTATCCGGAATATATAAAGAATTCTAAAATTCAACAATAAGAAAATAATCCAATTTGAAAATGGGCTAAAGATATGTACATTGAGTTCACCAGAGAGGATATACGGATGGCAAATAGGTACATGAAAAAATGTTCATCATTAGCCACTAGGGAAATGTAAATTAAAACTATAATGAGATATAATTACACAACTATTGGAATGGCTAAAATTGAAAATAATGAAAATACAAATGATGACAAAGATACAGATAAACTGGGTCACTGACACATTGTGGGAAAGTAAAATGGTACAGCCACTTTGAAAAATAGTTTGGCAATTTCATATAAAACTAAATATGCAACCGGCATATGATCCAGCAATTGCACATTTGGGCCTTCATCCCAGAGAAATGAAAACTGTGTTCACACGAAAACCTTTACAGTAGTGTTCAAGCAACTTTATTGATGATAGCCAATAACTAGAAACATCCCAGGTGTTCCTGAAAGGGTGAATGGTTAGAAAATGTTTGTATATCCATATCATGGAATACTACTCAGCAGTACAAAAAAACCAGACTTGATACACTCAATAAATGAATCTCTGGGAAATTATTCTGAGAGTAAAAAGCCAATGCCAAAAGTTTACCTACTGTGTGAATTCATTTACGTAATATTCTTGAATTGACAAAATTATAGAAAGGGTGAAGAGATTATTGGTTGTCAGGGGTTAGGGACATGGAATGTTGGGGCAGATGGGCATGGCTATAAAAGGCTAACATGAGGGATCCTTGTAGTAATAGAAGTGCTTTGCATCTGTTTATTTAATTAAAGTTTAATTAAAAACAAACATTAAATAAATAAGAAAATAAAATATTTAAAAAGCTCATTTGAAGGACCTGCCATTTCATATCCAACAATCTTATTTTTATACATTTAAAATCTTCCAACATATTTTTTAGATTATAGGTTCACTACAAGTAATTTATGGCAGTAATAATAAAAGCTGATTTATTGTTATGATGAATATATTATTAAGTTCTTTATGAATATTGTCTTATTGAATTCTTACATCTTATTTCATCCTTATAAGTTTGATATTGTTATTATCTATTTTACAGATAAGAGAACAGGCTCTAAATTCAGTGACTAGGAATTTGAATCCATGTCTCTCTGACTCCAAGGCTCAAACACTCCAAGCATTGTATATAACCAGTATATTAAAGTGCCTCCCAACAACATGGGATGAGGATGGGTTTGACATTTTTGGCTTTTGAGACCTGATATCAAAGAGAGTTGGAGCCAGCTAAAGCATGATATAATCTGACTGTAATTATCCTAAGATATGAATGTCTGAAGACATTCTTGCAAATAAACATACCATCTCTTTTAGCCATGTCACAGTTTATGAGAGTTCAGTCGACAGCTATGAAAGCAAATACTTTGCAAGAGTACATGACTTTAAGACTGCTGACTTGAGAGAGACAAAGGTAATCTTAAGTAAATATTGAGGAAGAGCAGTCTCAAATATTTTATTTCCTTAGGCCTTGACTCTGACCTGTATAAAAGTGATAGAGCTCTCCCAACCCAGCCATTTTCAGTTGCCTCAGCATTAAGAGACACAGATGCTATCTCAGGTAGCTAATCCAGTGCTGCTAACAGTTTTCTCTATTAATGAATTGGTCTTGTTAAAGAGCACACAGCTAGGTCTGTTCCTGGATGAGGGGCAGAAGCCCTGGAGTACTTCTCTTGCTTCTCTTTGATTAGGCTGGAGGATGCTTCTGCAGTAGCAGTTGTCTGGGGAAGCTCACTGGGCTTGACGATCTGGTTTAATTTGAATAATTTACTAATAATTTGGAAAAAACTAATTAAATTTGCGTGTGATTCTAAAGTTAGAGCTGCTACAGGGACCCAGAAGGAATAGCAATGTAAGAGGAAACATTTCAAAAAGATTCTCAGCCTGAGTTTCCCCAGCTCCCATTTTCCTCCAATATGTACATTTGTGTGCTCTTTCTCTTCTCTCATCTTCTCATTGTGTTTTTCCATTTGTTTCTCTCTCTCTCTCTACCTCTCTGTCTCTTTCTCTCTTTTCATGCATACGCACCATCATTGCCAATACAGATCAGAGTTGTCAAGTGAGAATAACCCTCTTTGGGGAAGAAGAGTCACTATCATACCCCTAGAAGCCAACTCAGAGAGCTATTCACATTCATCTACCAACTCTTTCTTTCTAATCTCATGTTTCCTTTTTGCATCTTAATGTTCTAGAATCAAAACCTGTCAGGACTGGGAAGAACCTTAGAGATCCTGCCCTGTCAGTCTATAGAAGAGGGAACTAAGAGAGCGGTGTCGTGAGTGACTTGTCCACGGGCAGAGTTAGTTAGCAGCAGAGCCAGGACTAGAACCCAGGCATCAAGATATAAAAGATTAGGAATAAAAAAGGGGAAAAACACACACGCACAGTGGCTTTTGTCCCGATGCACTTCATTCTAAAACTGATTTCCCCCAGCCTGGGATTCATGAAAACCTGAGAGCTCTCAATTTAAAAAGAAGCCTCTAAACTAAATTATCACCATATGTGCCTACCTTTGCAATTCCTTCCAGTTAAACTACCCAGGCCCAATGAGAATTTAAATGCCAATTCAAGTGTGCTGATCGGTGCTGTATGATTTGCTTGTCCTAATCAACATATGCAGTCGTCTTGTTTTTCTTGGGGTGACTTGCAATGGATGATAGATTTCTTCATCATATTTTTGTTCTTTCTTCTTCCCTCCCTTGCAAATCTGAGAAATCACTGTCTGAATGTAAGCAAATTGATTAACTAAGAAGTTCAGTCTGAATACAAACTTTGGTTCATCATCTCATCTCTGCTTTTCACCAGAGAAAGCTACTAGAATGCGCCATTTTAGACACAATTCTCCAAATGCACATTACTCAGTAAGGTAGGTCATAACAATAATAGCAGTTACCATGATGAGTACTTGCTATGTGCCTGATACTGTGCTGAACCTGGATTGACTCAGTTAATTTTATTAAAGCAGATTCTATTATTAAAACTTTTATGCAAATAGGGACACTGAGACCCAAGAGGTTAAGAAATTTGCCCAAGGCCACATAATTAACTAGTGAAAGTACCAGGATTTGAACCCAGGTTTGTCAGATTCTAAAATAGTAATCTGTGCTTTTAAGCAGCATGCTACGCCACCTTAGAGTCTTGTTGGAACCTTGTGAATGGTGATGGCAGCCAACGAAATGCTGTAAATGGAGCTGCACCACTTAAAGCAGTAAAAACCTTTCCCTCTATGCCCAATTTACTACCAAAGAGAAAGCCCAAGGGAAATTCTGGCTCAATACACGTTGAAGAATCATAACGAAAACGAGTTTTAATTTTAGAAAAGCTATAAATAAAAATGAAGCACATTTAGGTCTTTAAAAATTTTTTAAATGGTTATTATTGCCCAGTTTTCTTAATAATAATAGTGAGGAGTTAGATTAAAGTTATATAAACCTGAGTGAGATTTTCCCACACATATTTCTTACTTGCTGAAGCAGTCATTTTTTTTTTATGTCAAGAGCTAAAAGCACACTAGAGTAAAAGAAAACTATAAATATTAAAATGCAAAAATTATGGCAAGAGTACAAACTCATCGCAGTGAACTGCTTGCCTTTAAAATCTGTACTGAGTTTTCTTATTAAAGGTTTATTTTAAGAAAAGTCTAAATCCATTCAGTGTGAATACAATTCTTACAGTAACATCCTGTCTTTCACAGTTAATTGCTGCTTGTCTCCTTGGATATAATCATTTGCATAATTGTGATTCTTTTCAATAGTAAAAAAGGATTATATAATCTTGGAGAAGCAAACATCATAAAATTTAAATTTACATGAAATTAAAGGAATAAATGTTCCACGGTAACAGAACTATTAACATCTACCAAAAGAACAGATTCTTTAATATTATAGCCTATGTATTAACAGAAAATCACTTTAGCCTATGCTGTTCTTTAAATATTCAAAATTAAAATTTTAGATCTCATTTTGAAATTACTGTATTGAAAGGAAAATTAGTAGCATCAGCCATAGGATAATGTTTATATAGTAATAAGTAAAGGCAGGTGGTGGGAAGCAGAAATATCAGTGCAATTTTGCCTCAGTAAGGTACAAAGGCAGAATGGAAGCTACAGTCCACTTGGACAAAAGTTGGGCTATGTTAATACATGACCTCTTTATTTATTTGTTGTGTTCTATTCGCCCTCCACACTTCTGACACTACAAATCCAGCACCCAACAGCCAAAAACCACCTTGTTCCCCCACATTCTCCATTGTTGGGACTGGCCCAGATACTTCTTCAAGCCAGCACTGAAGAGTGCCACTGCTGTGTGGCAGCTGCCAGTCTGCTCCTAAGGAAATGCCTGAGGATAATGCCAGTGATCTGGCTGTGCCCTTGGCAAAAACCAGCATCGAGCCACCACATACTGTGCTCCTCCATCCATTGCTAAACCAGAGTTAGCAGGCATTCTTCTCTCTGCATTCCCCATCCCACTCCCACCTGCAACATCACCTGGGTATGATTTTCCAATGCAGAATCACTTGCTTTCAAGTCACAGAATCTGGCTAATTCATATAAATTTGGGCAAACAATAAGGGAAAAGTGTATCTCAAAGAATTAGTTCATTTATAGTATCTCATAAAGCCTCCTCCTCCTCCCAATCCACATGTAGACAGGACAAATAAACTGTCCTAGCAGAATGAGTATCATAGTGCACTAGGCTGTGAGGTACATGAAGGCACAGACTGTTCTGGTTTTGCTAGGGCCTAGCATACTGAGTTCTAGATAAATATGAATAAAGCTCTAGAATAAATAAATACAAAACAAATTATACCTAAACCTTCCAGATTTTTAAAGCAGAGAAACATTAGAAGATGAAACTTGTGTATCACAAAATATGAAAACTCAGAGCATAGCGCTTTAGAGTACAGGCTTTGAAAATGAGAAAAACTTGAATGACTTACCAGTATGTCATTAGACTAGTAACCTTAGGAAAGCCACTTAAACTCTCTGACCCTTAGTTTTCTAGGTACAATATGCATAACAGTAGTATATACATTACAAGGTTTTTGAGAGTATTAAATAAGATAATATATGTAAAATTTTTGGCATGGTACCTAATATAGTAACTGTCAGCATTATTATCAATGTTATCATCACTACTACTGATGTTGCAGTGCCAACATTTGATTTAGTATACAAGTGCTAAAGTCATGAAATTCCTTTCAAAAGCTGTACAGATAAGATAAAAATTGCCATTCCTTTTCCACTTCATAAAAATTGTCATTCGCTGAAACCCATTGAGTTTGATTTCCACTTATTTGTACAGATATATCCATTCACTTCTGTGGTGACGGACAAAAGAGCTTTATACATATTCTCAGGGTCGTTCTGCTGCTATTTGCCCTGTTTGTCCTCCATAACCCCACGGGCTTGATCACATATACTTTGAGAAGAGTAAGAGGATGTGTTTCTATAATATGACTCTCGTGAAAATGGATTAATGATGTAAAATAAACAAGTAAAAAAATTCAGCTGAGAAGCACTTATGTAAGTTTCATTGATTTGAAAAGAAAATTGACCTCAAAATCATATCTGCACGGACCATAGAAAATGTTATATTTCTCAAAAGAAGAAAATCTTTGACCTCTTTCCATGTAGCCCTTATTTTTCTTTTCAAACAAAGCTACAGACTGACTATGGCCTTAATCTGTCATTTTAAATGTACAGTTACTGGGTAAAATCTCTAAACTTTGGTGATATTAAGGGGAAGGTTTATTCCATAATCCTTTGGTTTCCCTGAGGGGGACTTAAACTTCTATGCCTCTTGCCTCACCCCTTACTCCATTCCACTGAGGTGTAGTGAGTTACCTGGCAGTAGGTTATAGCCATTGCTTTAAACATATGTCAGTGGGCCAATACTCTAAATCTGTAAGCATTCTCCCCTCTTCACATCAGACCTGACCAGCGTGAGGCAGCAACTCTGGGTAAGTAGTATCCTCTGCAGACACAAATTTTCCCACAGGTGGGCAGTTTCAAGATTGCCCAGGGGTAGGGGATGATAAGCCACTGCCTCAAATATAACTTAGCTATAAACGTGATGTTTCGGTCTCTATCTTCTGGCCACTATTTTTATTTAATTGGTTCTGAACATGGGTGGATAATAAATGTGTTTTCTCAGCTAGTCATCGGAACTTTCCTTCTGTAAACAAGACCCAGTCTGATTCCTTCTCTGTGTATGAACATAGGGTAGGACAGAGTATGTAAGACTCATGTAAGTCTCTAAGGGAAGCAGCCTAGTGTGATGAGAAGCATGGGCTTTATAGGGAGAGGGAGATGAATTTGAATCCTGCTCTGCAATTTTCTACCTTCGTGACTTGGGACAAGTTAATTAGCCTCTCTGGGCTTCAGTTCCCTTAATTATAAAAATGAGGATAATATTAACTCAAAATTTTTGCAGAACTAAATGTGCTTATGAATGACTGGTACGTGGTCAACTCTCAATAAATGCTGCTTTTATAGGAATATTTATTATTTTTATCACTATATAGTTATGAAAATCATTACTTTAGAGGAAGCCCTCTGCAGGTTCTCCTGTTATTCCTCATGACTCAAGCACATGCCTGATGACCTGCACATACCTAGGTAGATAGCTTAGCTCTGAAGAGGGGCAAAAACCAGTGTCTGTAGCCAATACGATGTTCCTGCTTCTGAAACATTTCTAAGCTTTTTTAGGAACAGAAAAATAAAGCTAATATGGCCCTACTTGATTTCAGAGATCCATGGTTCCACATGAATAACTTCTTTAGATATAAAATTTAAGAAAAGAATATAGATTTTAAAAGGTGTTATCTGGCCGGGAGCGGTGGCTCACGCCTGTAATCCTAGCACTCTGGGAGCCCGAGGCGGGTGGATCGCTCAAGGTCAGGAGTTCGAGACCAGCCTTAGCAAGAGCGAGACCCCGTCTCTACTAAAAAATTGAAAGAAATGATCTGGACAACTAAAAATATATATATAGAAAAAATTAGCCGGGCATGGTGGCACATGCCTGTAGTCCCAGCTACTCGGGAGGCTGAGGCAGAAGGATTGCTTGAGCCCAGGAGTTTGAGGTTGCTGTGAGATAGGCTGACACCATGGCACTCACTCTAGCCCGGGCAACAAAGCGAGACTCTGTCTCAACAAAAAAAAAAAAAGGTGATATGTGTGCCTTCCCAAGGACAGCTCGGTCTGACTCCAGAGGTCACACTCTTAAATCCTGTATTACCTTTTCCTGATGTCTTCCCAGAAAGAGCAGCTCCTGGTTTTTTAAATATGTTATAGGAAAGATTTTCTTGGTTCAAGGTGTGGTAGGACTAGCTGTCTAATAGCTTCTATCTACTGCAATAAACACATATATTAAAAGTTATACAAATAAATCAAAATCATACTAAAGATCAAAGGAGTAGCCTCTGAATAGCCATCAACAAATGGACAAAGCCAAGAAATGCCAGAGACCCAAAGATATCCACTAGTATATGATGATTGGTCAATTTACCACACAATATGAAGAGTATTCTCTTGGTTGGTGATTTATATAAAATATCAGCCTAAGACTTTTCATGCAAATAAAAAAGAAAGAAGGAAATATTAGAGAAATAAGCAAAGGAAAAAATAGAGCAGAATGTGGCACAGACTTGAAACAGTTGGGAGATGCAAATAACAGAAACAGCAAATATCAGAAAGGTGATAGCCAACAATAAAGAAACAAAGATGAAACTTCTTGGCAGGATAGTTAGGGGAGGAACAATGGTTGAGAATGCCCTGTACCTCACTACTATCACCTTAGCTATGAGAAGCAGGTAAATGCATACTAATGCCTCAATACAGTGCCTTTGAAGACCTGGCATCTCTATGGGCACAACCTGAGTTATATTAGAAAAGTCAATAAACCTCAAGCCAATACCTTGCACACAAGCAACACAACAGAAACAGGTGCAGCATACAAATCACCAAACAATCTCCCTTCAAAGAAGGGCAAGGAGCAGAATCATAAAAAGTTTACAAGGGGAAAGGAAATGCAACCAAGAACTAAAAGCACAGAAAAGAACTATGGATATGAATAATATTCATAAAAAGAGCTAACATTTATTATTTCCTAGGTATTAGGCATATTAAATTAAGTGTTTTATTGAAATATATTATTTAATGCAACAACCTTGCTAGTGAAATACTATTATTATAATCATTTTACAGATGAAGAAACTGAATCTTAGTAAAGTAGCTTACACCTACCTCTGTCTGACTCCAGATTCATAATCTTTAATGCTATATAATCTCTTCTCAGTGTCTTCCCCAAGAGTAGTGTTTGATTTTTAAAATAGATTTTGAATCAATAAGACTCTGCATATTCAAATTAGAAGACCCAGGCCATATCCTATATGTGAGTGGTTCTTAAAAGGCCTCTTATCTTTGTCTTAGTGGTCATCAAGAAAGTGAAATACTTTTATTAGACAATATATTTGACCTACTTGTTTAACTTTTCGGAAAGATGACTTTCACATTTCAAAGTGAGAAGGAGCATTAGAAGGCTACATACAGTTGGTCAAAAAAAAAAAAAAGATAGCAATTTGTGATGCTGCAAAAGAATGTAATTTTTTCCAAGAAAATAAGCCTCATATTTTGAAAATCACCTGAATGTAGTACACATTTGTAATGCTGAGAAAAATGAATGGTTTGACAATAGTTTTTAACTCTGACTTTCATAAATGCCTGTCAATGTATCGTGTCCGTATACATTCACAATCCCCTCTCTCTACGTGCAGGTGCGTGCACACACACACACGCACACATGCTACAATTTAACTTTTAAGCACGTAAGTGTAGGCTGGCAGTTCTTCCATGTATTGGTCTAAATCAAGGCTTGGTTGGAAGCGAACTGGGTTGGAGATGACTCAAACTTACTGAAGATATGGAGAGGCCCTAGCAAAAAATAATCTGGAATATGGTGCTAGAGGATTGAGAGTGCTATTGAAAATAAGCAGTAGTCAAAGATTCAAGGAAACAAATCTTCAACTTCAGACAAGTCTATCAGCAAATGATGGGAGTTAGGACTTGAACACTGTACTTAAGAAGAAGACTCCAACCTCAGGAAAGACTCTGGGAGAGCAAACTGGAGTGTAGTTCACCTCGACCCCACTTTTAGAGGCTTGAAACTTCAATTTAAAACCCAAGCAAGGTTTTTACAGTGGCATGGGTGAGCAATTTTGAAACTATCTTTTGTACATTCCGGGCTTGATCAAATGAGTAAATATATTGAGGAAGATGGGAGCTAAGTTTGTCACTCTTGGGGGACTTGAAATATAGAAAGGGAGTGACAGTAAAATATATCCTATGGCACTGAAGTGGAATTGAAAGTATCAGTATGCACTCAAGTGAAATAGATTGAGAAACTATATATACTCTCTGTGTGTATATATGTAATGTGTGTATATATGCATATACATGTGTTTATATATGCACCCCTTGGTATCTGAAGAGGATTGGTTCTAGGACCTTCCTGGGATACCAAAATCCATGGATGCTCAAGTCCTTGATATAAAATGGCATAGTATTTGCATATAACCTACATACAATGTAAATGCTATGTAAATAGTTGTTATACTGTATTGTTTAGGGAAAAATGACAAGGAAAAAAGTCTGTAATGTTCAAGACAAATGAAACTATTTTTTTCAAATATTTTTTATCTGAGCTTGTGTGTGTGTGTGTGTGTGTGTGTGTGTGTGTGTGTGTGTTTACAGACACAGAAAGAGAGAGAGAAGCAATATATAAACAATTGGTGAATCTGGATATAGGATACATGGGAGTTCCTTGTACTATTCTTGCAACTTTTCTGCAAATATGAATTTACATCAAAACAAACAAAAAACCTCAAGCAAGATTCTTGGAAATCCATCTTGGAGGCTTGAATCCTTTCAACATCCAGTGTATGAGGGCATTGAATCTAGAATCTAGGGGCCCAGGCCTGCAGTGGATAATAAAGAAACCAAGTTTTCAGCATCAGGGTATAAAATAAAGACCAGTTAGCAAGGAACAAAGCAAGAACTCAATTGACAAAACCAGAGTGTAAAGTCAAAAGGAAACCAGCAGCAGAGCTAATTCAGAGATGAGCAAGTAAATTACTGTTGTAAGGTTCTGTATAGTGTTTCCGCCGAGTGACAAGTTAAGTGCACGATTCTGAATATATATGTTCAGCAGTGGCCTGCAATGCTAATAGGGCTTCATGGGCTAGGAACCAAGCTCGTCATTACAGTTAGATTAGGGGGAAGTATTACGCAACTGCACAACATAATAGTCCAAATTATCTGGGACCGGTTGGGATATAGATATTTACAGCTTATTTTTATAAGCTCCCAAGAAAGAAAATTTGGAAAATGTAATCATCCTAGAGTTTTCAAAAGCATCACACTTTGCCTCTTGCTAACAAAGCATAAGCCAATGCAGGGATAGACAGAAACATTTTCTTTTTTTGTTCCTGTCCCATTGTCTTTCATATCCTTCAGAATCAGAAAATAAAGACGCTATCCACCTTTATGCTCTTGGTTTTCAATCATAGCTGCACTTTGAAATAACCTGTAGAGCTTTTAAAAATACCAATGCCTGTTACTCAGCCCCAGAGATTTTACTTCATTGATCTGGAATGGGGCTCAAACTTGATGATTTTTAATCTCCTCAGATGATTCTTTTTTAATTTTTTTTTACTTCAGCATATTACAGGGGCACAAATGTTTACATTACATGTATTGTCTTTGCCCCACCCGAGTCAGACGGTGTCCATCCCCTAGACGGTGCGCTCTGCACCCGTTAGGTGTGAATATACCCATCCCCTCCTCACCCTTCCCATCTGCCCGACACCCGAAACTGAAGCAGCAATAAAAAAACTTCCTAAAAAGAAAAGTTCCAGACCAGATGATTTCACAGCCGAATTTTACGAGACCTACAAGGAAGAACTGGTGCCTGTCCTCAGATGATTCTAATGTGAAGCCACAGTTGAAAACTGCCCGTTTAGACATTGCTTCTCACTCTGTCATCCCTGGACCACCTATATCAGAATCTCTTGGAGTATTTATTAAAAATGCAAAATCTTGGATCCCACCTCACACTTACTAAATCAAGGATTGGGACATTTTTAGCAAGTTTCCAAATGACAGTTTTGCTCACTGAGAACCACTGCTCTGAAACTTTGAATGGTTCATTTTGAAAGGCAACGTTAGTTCTCCAGGGGATATTTATTTTTTACTACCTGTCTGCTTCCGGGATGTTACCTCATTGATCCTATGAAACTAGGTGCTCTTCAGAATATGATATATCATGACAGATTAAATTTCAAGGGAAAATCGGTAAATTACGTAATGGTAATGCAAGGCTTTCATTCTGATTTTAACAGAGAAGAGAGACACTTCAATATTTCTTTGCTCAGAATTTTATTAGAAGCTAAATATTATCGAAGGCTTGGAGGACATTGAGGCACAGTGTTTCATCAGCAGGACTGCTGTCACCAGATAGTGATACTGAAGAATTTGTCACTCTTGAGATATACCACCCTCCATGAGAGCACAATTTCACAAATTCTTGAAATGGTGATAGCTAATTTCCTTATATCTTGGTACTAAATAATGTAAATAAGAGAATTACATATGAGGTTATAATGTCCATGATCCATTCTATAAAGAATGAAAAAATAAGTGATAGTGTTCTGAATCCTGCAGTCAAATAAAAAAGAAATGATAGGAACAGTGAAGAAGATGATTTTGTGGAGAATAAGAAGACTACTTGGTTTTAGCATTCAATCCACTGCGCATAAAAATAGTCATATCATACTGCTCAAGACATTCATTTGTTTTACCTCCATACAGAGAGGTAAGAAATTAAAATGAAAGTTCACATGAGGGTCTTTAAAAAAAAGAGAAAAAGAAGAAGAAGGAGGAGGAGGAGTAAAAAAGGGGAGAAGGGAAAAGGGGGAGGAGAGAGGAGGGGGAGGAGGGGGGAGAAGGAGGAGGAGGAGAAGAAGAAAGGGAGAAGAAGAGGAAGAGGAAGAAGAAGAGGAACAGAAAGGAAGGGAGGAAGGAAGGAAGGAAGAAGGAGAAGGAGAAGAAGAAGAAAGAAGAAGAAGAAAAGAAAAAAGTTCCATAGCATTACCGAGGTCATTACACCATCTAGACTGTAACCCAAACTACATTTTCAGGTTTGAAATGATGATTATGAGCCATTAATAACAGATTAGATGATAGCATAACATGTTTAATGATGTGGGAAAACTGTGTATCACATTTTAGGAAACTTCTACAAAAATAAATCAGTTAAAATAAGGCTCTGGCATTTAGAGAGTTAACTGCTGCTATACGGAAATCTTATCTATTGCAAATATCTTGTCTTCCTTAGTTTTATCTATGCAAATGTCTTGTCCTCCTTAGTTCTGTGGGTATAAATTTCACAAAATGTGTGAAGAGCGCTTACTGGGATTAGCCGTCCTTCTCATTATTACCAAATAATCGTATTCCCTTTGCTTCATTTGACTACATTAATGTGTCCTAAGAAACCAACCACTTTAACTTTTATTCATAAAGAGTTAAACAACATACAAAGATATTAACATTCTCCCCAAGTACTCCAGGTCCATGTTAACTCCATCTGAGAATTGTCACAAAGAAAAAGAACAAGTTTGCAATGATTAGATTTTTTTATTTAATGCTGTGCCATGATTATATATTTCAGCCCATAAATTGGCAGATGAGCCGGGATTTATGCTGGGAAATGCAAACAGACCTTATAGTAATTCAAACACATTTGTATTTACCACGGTTACAATTTTCAAAATTTCCTTCTATGCTACTGGACAGCAGTCCTTTGTTCCAATAAATACATTTACTCCAATGTTATATGTATGATTAATCTTTTGTATAATAATATATTTATTGTCTGTATTTCTAGATAGACATCTTAAATAAGACTATGTAAATGAATTTGTCTACACATGTCAATTTTAATACGTATTCAGTAATACATAAAATATATAGATTCACACATTTATGGAATGGAAAACTAGTGAGAAATTGGAAAAATATTCAGTGAGTCATAATGAGAAGAATGGTTTACTGCACAGCTTCTTTCACACTACTTCAATTAATTATTGGTCACTACACAGAATCAAAGTTAGGTAATGAATATGGGGAATACATTAAAAACATTCTTAAAAATTGTTGATCATGTCAAAAATATTTGGAATGTTTACAGAGGAAAGTCTGACACCTTTAACAAGCATTTCTATAAATAATTTAGGCACAAAAACTGTGATCATTACCAGTTGCTACCAGTTTGGTTTAATCAGAAATCAGCTAGATGGGGATTTCTTCCTGGTCCCCAAATCAGAAGATAGCCTCTCTTTTCATTCATTCAGCATGTAATTTTTAAAGCACCTACTATATGACTGGCACTGGGCTAGTCATTGGGAACGTAGTTCTGAGCAAGGCAGAAGAGGAGCTAGGAGGCTTCTGAAAAACAGAAGCTAAATGGTTAAAGGCGCCTTCCAGTTAAAGAAACATGGCTGCCATATTCACTGATTCCTGAGATCATTAAGAGAATATGGAACACAGGTGAAACAAGGACAATATCAGACAGTTTCTAGAGTTAAATTGAAGTTCATTTGGGGTTGGTAAAAAGAAAAAAAAAGACAATAGTTGTACCTAGCATTCTGTACTTATAATGTCATTTATGTACATTTTGCATATATCTTGTTTACCTCTTAATGAAATGATATATTAACAATAACTTCATATACAAGGCAGTGATCCCTTCAGTTCTATACATCAGAGCCACAGGGACTGTCTAGAAGTAATTCCTTGATTGTATAAACTAAGTATTTACTAGCTACAAACTTCTGCTAGGTCAACCCTATTTCAGTGACACAAGCGTCACATAAGCCCATTTTATTGGTGCTGAGACAAGGGACATTGAGAAAGTAAAGATGCTGGCTTAGAATACTGATAGAACCAGGGTGAATTAGCAAATGAAATTAGTCATGATGGGAATCCAGACCGAAAAAGCTGGGCTGAAAATGATAAACATGGGTGATAAACAAATGTATCCAGAAACGTGGTTTCCCTAAGAAACCTTCTTAGATATGCACTGTACTTACAACATACATCTGTGATTTATCACTTGTACCCTGACATCCTTTTCACTGTTTAAAGAAATCCCTGGAACCTGTAAATGCCACCTTACATAGAAAAAGAGTTTTTTACAGATGTGATTAAGTTAAATATCTTGGAATGAAGAGAGTATCCTAGATTATCTGGGTGGGCCCTAAATGCAATCACATGTGTCCTGATAAGAAAGCGACAGAAGGAGGTTATACAGGCACACCCACAGGAGAAAGTAACATGAAG
The DNA here is from genome assembly GCA_004363605.1 of Indri indri. Classification (NCBI taxonomy): domain Eukaryota; kingdom Metazoa; phylum Chordata; class Mammalia; order Primates; family Indriidae; genus Indri; species Indri indri. The sequence continues at coordinate 66,867 of RJWJ010003845.1, read as the reverse complement.
ACAGAGGCAGAGATTAAAGTGATACAGCCACAAGCCAAGGAATGCCAACAGCCACCAGAAGCTGGAAGAGGCAAAAAACAGGTTATCATTTAGAGCCTACATAAAGAGCACAGCCCTCACCTGCTGACATTTTAATTTTTTTCCCCCAGTGATACTGAGTTTGTACTTTTGTCCTCCAGAACTGTGAGAGAATAAATTTCCATTGTTTTAAGCCACAAAGTCTGTGGTAATTTGTTACAGTAGCACAGGAAACTTTATACTAATACTTTATGTTATCAACAGCTTGTCTGGGTGCAAAGTCACTTCTGAGAGATACAAACACAAAAGAGACCAAGCTGAAACCCTAAGGTCATAGCTCTAAAACAACAGCTCCTTAAATCTCTGGTGGTAGTGACAGAAGAAATCAGGATTCTATGGACTTTCATTATAGTTCCCACAAGCTATTATAAAATTTTCATGAAAGAGTCCTAAGGCCAGAATGAGAAAAAAAAACTATTTATTCTTCCCATTTTATGGCTTTCAACATTTCTTCTTATTTTACTTTGTTATTTTCTTTCATTTCTGACAAAACCTTCTACATACATAAATAGTTTAAAGAAATTTCTCAGTTGTGGCTATCAAAATAGCTTTTTTCCTTTGATGATAGTTTTCCAAGAAAAAATGGGTTATGGCTTTTAAAAATTAATACTAAGGACAAAATGAAAGAGAAAACAAGGGGTAACTAAGTTGGCTGATAGAAACATAATGTATTTAGAGCTAGTGTTGGTTAAAGACGTTACCCTGGAACTAACATTAGGGCAACAGTAGCCATGGCCCCAAGGGTGATATAATTGAGAAGAGAAACAGGGGTTCCCTGGGGTAGAATATTACATGATTTTATTGACCATATGACATCTGAAACCCAAATCAAAGTTGTAGACATTAACAAAGGTTTGTATGAGTTAAGCACATCTCAACAGATCCTTCCTAATTCACCGGCCCTACCAAACACCTGCCCACACATATCAGCATTGTACAACCCACTTTGATCAGCTGATTATCATATTATACATTCCTTTTAGATTCTTAGTATCTTGTGACATGTAGTACTCATCTGTTAGAAATGGACAAGTTGCTAGATCAGTGGTGCTCAATCTTGGTTGCATATGGAAATCACTTGAGGAAGTCTTAAAAATACTATGCCTAGGACCCAGCCCTAGAGATTCTAGTCTGTGGTGCCATCTGGACATTAGGATTTTTAAAAGTCTTCTAGGTGATTCTGAAGTGCAAATAAGGTTGTAAACCATCTGGGCACCAAGGATATTGCTTAGTCCAGAGATTCTCAAACTTTAATGTGCATATAAATCACCTGGGGAAACTGTGAAAATACAGATTCTGATTCATTAAATGGAAAATGAGGTTCTGAATTTTTTTGCAAGACCCCAGATGATGATGATGCTGGTTGTTGAATGTTACATTTTGGGTAGCAAGAGCCACAATCATTGCTTTCCCATTTCTATAAAATAATAATACATGGGTGTGTGTGTTTGTGTGTGTGTGTGTGTGTGTGTGTGTGGGTGTGTGTGTGTATTGGTGGCTCTGGCTACCCCAGGCCTTACGCACTCACCCCAGGACCAAGAGAAATGATGTCTTGACTTATCTGTGTTCCCATTTTACTGAATACCAGTGGCACACTCATTGCATATCTTTGGCTCAGACCCATAATTTTGTTACCAATATCCAATACTTATAGATAAGACAAATACCAGAGTTATACAATTGAAGACATAAACTATGTATGTATTGCCAAAGGGGATGCAGGTTACCAGCAGGTTGTTCTTGCATAAATATGGACATTTAGGATATTCCAGAGTTAAATAAGCACAGTCAATGTAAACAAAATGAAGAGGAGAAGGTCATAGGAGATTTGAAACAGTTATTAAATTTAAATATTTGACCCTTAAGTTGGCTGCCCAGTATTGCTCAAACCAGTTTGTATTTCTCCATTTGTAAACCTAACTTAGCAAATACCTAACTATTTTGAGACTAGTACAAAGGGGATAAAAAGGACTGAATAAAGAGAAATAATTTTAGCATCTCTTCAGCTTTGAAAGGTTCAACAGTATGTGTATACTCTAGAGCTAGAAGAGAGATGTAAATGGATATATTATTATTTGTAGCATGTACAACAATGAAATTTCTTTCATTACTTTCTAAATCTAATAGTTCAAAATGTGTTTCAACATGTTGGAGAAGGAAAAATCTTTTACTATATAGCTAACATTTTCTACTTAATTGCTTATAAATCTTATGCTTACTTTATTTTTACGAAAGGTAAAATTAAATTATTGCTGCCACCAACAGGGTGTTTTAACTTCCATTTTAACAAAAATGTAGATGAAAGATTAGGGATAAAAATTTGAATTAATAGTGGCTGATTCTAGGAGTTGCTGAGCATTCCCCAAATGCTGTGCTTGTAAAATCTCCTTCATAGAAATATAGCTATATAGAGGGATTGCATCTTCTGTGCAGACCCAGTTGGGTCTGCACATAAAATTAAACTGATCTGTGGAAGATATATATCCCCCGATTCTCATGGGCTATTTTTGTCAATAATTAAATCATGTAATTTTGTTTCTTTGTGTATATTATTTGCTGTCCCACAGTAAGTAAAATAATAGAAATAGTATGTTCAGTACAGAAATAGCTAAGCCCAGTACCACATTAGGAAGTGGATATTTGTAAGGTTATTTGACAAGGATTTCAAAATCCCTAAGTGGGCTACTGTTGGTGAATTTTCTAGCATGAAACAATGTTCTTGAACCATCTATAAACTTGAAAAGCCCTAAGAAGTATATCTTATGGGTGAGTGGAAATGGATATTGACTTAGGTTTTAATGAAAAAATTTCCCCATTTTAGCTGATGATTCATGTGGTAAAATTTCTCTTTTTCTGAATTCTCTGCCTGTCAGTAAATTCCTGCAAAGGTCACCATTGAATGAGTCAACATCATTTTGTTGACAATTTCTGATAGAATCAAATTGTGTTGCTCACATCTTCTGTAATAGAAGGAAATTTTTTTTATCCACTATGAGGTTCTTTTTTTCTTCTTTATTTTCATTTAAAAGAATGAATTTCAATACTTCAGAAATTTCAGTACATCCATGGGATTATTTGATTTCCCAACATCACTCCCTCAAAAATACACTATGACACATGTTTATTTTTTAAATTAAAATTTATTTTCTGTAATTTGGAAGATTATATTTGTTCATATACTAGAGTATTATAAAATCATTCTTTCAAGTTATCTCTTTAAAAACCAAGTCTCCCTCCAATATTAGAATGACTTTCTCCTTTTACATAAAGGGAGCCTGAAAATATTAATGATCAATGGCATGATATTTTTCAGCCAAATATATCTTTACCATACTTCATTTACATGTAAAAATATGTAAAATTTCACACAAATCAAAGTTCAAATGATAACTGCAGAGTCACTAGAATTCCAAGATCAACATTTATTTGAGTTGTCTAAGTATTTTATGTGTAGGAAATGAAGTTTTTCTGATATTCTTCCAGATAGTAAGGTTAAAGTTAGAATTGATTCTTTGGGTTTTTAAAATTGAGTAGTGATTATAAAGACAATCATAAAATTTGTTATTCACTCAAATTCTTCATCCTGTATTCTTGCATACTCTTGAGGTCTCTGAGAGGCTCCCTGCCCAGGCTCTGAACAAATTGAAAAATAAAACTTATAATCCTGACTCAAGCATTACAAAAGCTATCCATGTAACCAAAAATATTTGCACCCCCATAATATTTTGAAATATGTATATATACATATATATTTAATATATGTGAAAGCAAAAAAAGTAAAAAAATAAATAAAACAAAGGAGACGGAGGTAGAGAACCAAAGTATCACCTTTATTATTGATGAAGTATGAGTTGAAGGATGTAGCTCTATTTCTGTTAAACAGGTAGACTTGTTGATAACAAACCCTAGATTTAGACATTCTAACTGACTGATTCATAGCAGCACTGAACCAGGGCAGGCATCCTTCCTTGTAGGGGTAGAGCACAATATGTCTCCCTACAGGCAAGCCTGCTCCCAAAATGGAGAAAGATGGAGCTGAACCAAGCCCGTCAGTTGTTTACCAATCATATAAGTCATTCCAACTCACCTCGGCAGATGATTAAAAGAGCGTAGAGCTGCCAGCAGTGTGTTGGGAAAATTCTTTCCTCATGGAATCCACAGAAGTTGGGAAAAGGCGTCATTTCCCTCTAACGTAAACCATGCGAGATTTGACCTAAGTCTTATTAATAGTGTTTTGTCTCTCTTTATATTTAACTCTGTCATCATCTTCTTCTGCTTTTTTACCACTTCCCCATGTTCCCTATATGTTTGCCACTAGGACAAATAGGGATTTACCTTTCTCATATGAAAGTGTATAAGATGATGGGCAGCACTTAATGGAGAGCCTTGAATAGCTGAATTCATGGAGTCCCCCCAGTGTTTAACAAAAATAGTCATAGAATTGAATGGAAAAGGTCGTAATAGCAATATATATTCATGGTGATAAATATATTTTGTAGCAATATATATTCATTATCCAGAAGCAGTTATATCCAGCAGGAGCCAGAACAGATGGGTGGGTAAGTCCTGATGGTGGTACTAACATTCTATAATTCTAGTATTTCTGCATACGTAAAAAGTATCTTGACTTTGCCTGAGATGTTGCTTGACTCCCTTGACATGTGTTACACCAGGTGGCCAATAAAAATCTAAGATTCTCCCACCTAAAACCAGCTATAGCATCAACAAACCAGCTTAGACTAAAAGATAAAGAATAATTCTCACCTGTAAGCATATTCTGCATATGAAAATAAAAAGAATATAATAAACTGATTGTAAATGTCTTCATCGGGTCCATAAACATGCTATTTTAGAAGTAAAACTCTTATTTTTAACAACTGTCATCACTAAGAAAGTTTCTATGTTACAAAAGCTTTGCACTTTCAGAAGCTGGTCCATAGTAATGGTGCTTAATTGATATGGGAAAAATGTCTAATCTAGAGATGAGGAGACAGGGGAGAGAAAAATGAAACAGTAGTTCAAATTTTCACAGCTCTATTTTTCTGTCACCAATCATCTTTTAACAGCACTTACCCTTCTTCTCCAGGGGCCCTTTGGGAAATACTACCTTCTAAGCCATGGTTTCATGGTCATTTGCCATGTGGTAATCCTTTCTTCATCTGGAAAAATATAGGTCATTCAATATGAAATGTCCGATTTCAAGTCAAAAGTTTAGTTTATTATATTGCAAAAAAGAAGCAGTAAATTAACCAAAGTATGTGCCTTAACTATTGACACACTTTTGCCATGTTAACAGTATCTCATTTATGCAGCAGTGAGAAGGCTGGAGAGTGAGTGGTGATGTGATAGTAAAAGGTGTTTCCCACAGCTTGTTGAGAATTGAATATTTGTCCTTGCAATAAGTGGTCTACACCCTGGAAGAACTGGTAGTCAGTTGGTGTAAGGTCGGGTGAATACAGTGGATGACAGAGAACAAACTTTGAACAGCATTGTTTGTGTGACATGTGGTTGAGCATTGTCTTGCAAGAAGATTGGCCTGTCTCTATTGATCAATCTTGGCTGCTTAATTGCAAGCATCATCATCATTTCATCTAATTGATTGCAGTAGACATCTGCTGTAATCGATCGACCAAGTTTCATGAAGCTGTATGGGTAATACCAATGCTGGACCACCAAACAGACACCATTAGCTTTTTCTGATGAATATTCAGTTTTAGACTGTGTTTCAGCCCTTCATTGTTATCCAACCATTGTCAAAAAGAATCCATTTTTCATCATATGTAACAATATGGTGTAGAAATGGTTCTCCTTTATGTCATGATAGCAAAGAAAGGCAAGCTTCCAGACAATTTCTCTTCTGACGCTCCTTTAATTCATGTGATACCCATCTATCCAACTTCTTTACCTTGCTGATTTGTTTCAAATGGTCCAATATTGTTGGAATAGTAATGTCAAACCTTGCTGCTAATTCACGCATAGGTTGAGATGGATTCGCTTTCACTAGAGCTTTTAGCTCATGATTTTCCACCTTGGTCTCAGGTTGCCAACTTGGCTGATTTTCAAGATTAAAAATCACCAGAACAGAACTTCTGAAACCATCAACGTACTGTGTGTTCATTACCCACATCCTTCCCAAACACTTTGTTGACACATCGAACCGTCCACTGCATTGGTTCCATGACGGAACTCATATTTGAAAATAACATGAATTTTTACTTATCCATGGTTTCACAAAAATTGCTCTAAAAAAATTTGAAAGATAATCACAAGCCAAAATGTGTGTTTGAAAGTCTCAGGATAATACTCACTGGGTGCCAGTCAGGTATGTCGTGGGTAGAGCAGATGGGGTGGGTAAACCCTCAGCTAATGGAGACAGGGAGCACTGTATGGGGCAAAGTCATGCTTGTGGCCCTGGCTTTAGCGGGGGCAAATGCATTTCATGTAACCAAAATGTTTGTACCCCAATAACATCCTGAATTTGAAAAAATAAAATAAAATAAATAAAAAGACTCAGGATGTACCTTCACAATAAACATAAAACAAGAAATGTCAAAGTGAAATGTCAGAGATATCAACTGTCAAACTTAGTACTTAAGGAAATTGGATGTTTCATATTTAATAACCTAATAAATAATCTTGATATAAAGTGTTAGTAAGGGGGCTTTGTACATAGGCTATTTCACTCACAGTTGACAATTTAATATTACAAGCACAAAAGAAGTAAACCTAACACGGTCTTCAAAATCTTGAGCTCTTGTTCTAGGTTCTGAGAATATTTGTACTCTTCCTACTTTGTAATATTTCTTAGACACCATAGGAAGCCCAAAGATCTGTACCCCAAGTGAGAAAGAGAGTACTGTTAGTACCTGATGTCACTGTCAATTTTCTCAAGTACAAGGGAAGCAGATAACCTTGTTCCCTAGAAAGCAGTGACTAGGTTGTGTCCACTGACAATCCCTTTGTCTTCCCAACCTAAGACAGAAAGTGTGGAGCACAGTGGGAGTATCTTCAGTGTTTCAACTTCTGAAATAGTTCAAAGAAAGATCAGTTACTAGGAGAAAACTGAGAAACCAAGACAAATATTATCTGATTAATACTTACTATTTAATACTAACTTGAGTCCTTGAGTAGAAAACTAAAGGGCTTTCCTTGAAAATACCATTTGACTGATACCTGTTTCTTGGAGTTTTAAATCTATCGCCTTCTGCCTTATAAATAAGAGTGAGTTACTGAATGTAGGGCTTGGCAAAGAAAAGTGAGTCTTACCTCAAACACTCTTTCTCTGTCTTGAACATCTTACTCTGACCCCACTTAGTTTGCACATATCCTGCTTTAACTTACATATATTTTATAGAATCTTCCCAACTGCCCTATGAAGTGTGCAAAAAGTTTTTCTTTTAGCTCACTAATTTATTACTGATGGAGATGCTTTTATATGCCTATCTCTAGGATTTCTAACTAGAAATATAATTTCTGGAAGTATATTATAATGGAATTATGCTATAAAACCACTTGGACAGTACAAAAATTTGCCCTATGTATTTATTCTTTTGGAGCTCACTGGTCTGGTCTTTCGGAGAACCATTAATAAAAATATTCATAGCCCAAAATTAAATTCACTAAATCACTGTGTTTATTTTTTAATATTCTGTTCCATTTTTTCTAATGATAATCTGGAAGCTTAGGTATTCTTAAACAGAACTTTAAAAAAATTCAAGATTTCATACTGAATGGGTCTGTTATTTTTAAAATATCTTTTCCGTATTAGAGTCTTTACATTTGCTGACTCACACTTATTCTAAGTTCTATACTTTGGACCTTTCTACATTCTTTAAATTAGATTGGTTTGCCTAATGGCTACCTTACACTCCAGTAAACAAATGTGATGTAATTTTAGTTTACATAAGTCTGTCCTCATTAAATTTATGCAAGGAATGTGCATTAAGTTACTGGGTTAAAAGACATTAGCAATGGAGTCAAGCTAGACAACATTAATGATATTCTCACAGCTTGAATCTCCAACATTTCAAGCTAATTTGATATAATAGTTGCCTAACAAAGTGGGAAAAATATTATTGTGAGGCCTTCTTGAAAACAATACGTAAGTTTAAATGTATTAAATGATGTGATAATACTTATAAAATTTTCCTGAAGCTTTTTTTGGAAAATAACTGAATATTTTCCTGGATGTCTACCTCTTATCATTCACATGTCTATTCCCAACAATAATCATAATAGCTAAAACATTTATGGAACACTATGTGCCAGGGATAGCACCTTGCATATGTTTTATAGAATCCTCACAACTTCCCTATGAAATAAGAGCAGTTAATACCCCTCATTTTATAGTTAAGGGTATAGAGGCACAGAGAGTCAGTAACTTAGCTAAGTTCACAGATAATAAGTAACATCCACATTTTTAACCCAAGTAGTGTGACATGTGACTCTACTAAACAACTTGCACCTTTAACCATTGTCTCCTTTACTGGCTATACATATGTGTATGTGTATATGTGTGTGTGACAAATTTATAAGTTACCATGACAACAAATATGCCATGGCTTTTTTTCCTAACACTAATGCAAAATAAAATACTGAATTAATATAATGCAATGGTTAAAAGGATAGAATCCCAGCTCTTTCATCTTTTACCTTTATATACTTGGCCAAGTTACTTAACGTCATTAAGCCTCCATTTCTCCAGCTATAATATGGTAATACTACTAATAATACTTATCTCATAAAGTTGTTTTGAGAGAAATTAGCAGCAAGTACAGGAAAGAAAAAAGCATTTATTAAATATCTGTATGCTGGGTACCGTACTAGGTACTAAGATTCTCATCGAGTCCTCTTGCCAACCCTGTAAGATAAGTATCCATATCCCTATTTTACAAATGAAGAAACTGAAGTTCAGGGATAAGTGAGTTACTCAAGGATACAGGTTAGTAAGTGGCCAATCCAGGATTAGGATCTGACCCAAACCTATTTGGTCACAAAGCCCATGCACCATCCCACTATACTACTTTGTTTCTTAGGTGAAGAAAAATGGATATTGATAGGGAAGATGGAGTGACAAAGATCAATTTGGCCATATTCACAATTTTGCTGAGGATTGGTCATTTAAATTTCTATTTCTGGATGTTTGGGGCAAAATGTGTTCCATAAATATCCATTGCACCCCAAGTAAGTTTATTTTCTTTTGTCTCAGCTAGCAACATGTACAACATCAGCTCTTTGCAATAGAAAAATGTCCAGGTGACGGACACACTGAAAGCCCTGACTTCAGCATTACAGTGTATCCATGTAACAAAAACGTTTGTATCCCCTTAATATTTTGAAATAAAAAAGGAAAAAAATAGATTCGATGATGGAGTGGACACTTTTAATTCATTTACATACTAATTCATCAGATATTTACTGAGTCAGTTCTATGTGCCAGGAACTGTGTTAGATGCTGAGAAGACAGGGCTTGAAATAAAGAAAAGAAAAAGAGAGAGAGAAAGGAAGAGAGAAAGAAAGAAACAAACAAGCAGGAGGGAGGAAAGGAATTGAAAAGAATCCAAAAAGCAAAAAACAAAACAAAAGCAGCAACTGCCCTTAAAGGGCTATTGCATTAGGGCATGCGGAGAAGGAGTAGGCAAAGGGAATCCATTGCTACACATCATACTTTTATTTTTTTTTCTTTCTGGCTCCCAGAGAAGAATGATACCTCTGGGAATTGGTACCGTAAGACAAAGAAAACCAGCTAAAATGGTTGCCCCAGTCCACCTCCATCCAGCTTCCAGGGGAGTAATTTCCCAAGACCCAGTGCCTGAAGAATTGGGAATATAAAAACATAGGAGGGCCTAACATTCTCACGTGTCTTTCCGAAACTGGATGAAATGTTCCCTTTGTAAAAGTGCCTTCATATAAAGAAATAAACTGAGTTTATTTTTAAAAGTTTAAGACGGTTTAACACTTAATTATTTAAGTTGTTTTAACTTTTTTCTTGTATGCCAATCTTTCCAAACACAACAGAAAAAGGAAAGAAAGAAATAAAATGACTATTTCAAAAGGCATAGCAGAAAAAGGTGTCGTGGGGGGGGGGTCTCTCATAGCCATGAGATCATGGAACCAAAATACTTACAAAACGGTTTTTCAACTAAGGGTACTTTTCCAGTAGTATTCCTCATGAATATATATTTTTTTCAGTGCCGATAGCTGGCTACGTGCATCCACAGCGTGAAGTATGTTTTGTTCATATTCTTTTCAAATAAATGGCATTATTGCTAAGAATGTGGGTAAGAAACAAATTTCAAAAATATGTAGCCCATTCCATCTCATTGATTACATATTTCTGTGAAATAGCATGAAACTCATGCACAAAGCTGACTGGTTAAAGGACGATTACAAGTGAACAACAAATTTGTGGAAAAAGAAAGAAGATGTAGAATATAAATGTGGGCAAGTCTGACTCTAGAAAAAAATCTCATTTCCCAAATTACAAAGGAAGAAAAGATGTCCTTCTGAAATGGATGACTAAGTAACACATTTTCCTGCCTGTATCTCTTGGCTTGTAAGTCATTTCTTTGAATGTCAAAGCTGCCAAGGTCATCTGTGACATCGTGTGTGTGTGCATGTGTCCGTGCATGTTCATTTGATAGTCTCACATTTTCAAAAGCTCAACGTGTCCCAAATTGCTAAAATTCCATACAGAGCTCTAAATAATATAATCTCTGGTATAAAGTTAAATGACTCATGGTACAGGGGATTTCAGTACTGACCAGCACTGCTGTTAATTTCTGAAAGAAACGTATATGTTCTCATAGCTTTGAATGTTTACCTTGAAAAATATTTTTGATTTATCTAGTAGGAAAATAATAAGATTTAAATACAGAATTCACTTTTTTATTTCTGATTTTTTTACCTAGGTTATTTTCCATAATAATTTTTTTGTTTCTTGGTGGAGGCTAATTCATCTTCCTTATCTTACGGTGCCACCTATTGGTAAATCTGAAACATTGCAGATTTTTAAAACGCAAACAAGGATAGAAATGTTCCTAAAGCTCATTTCACTTTAGTAGTGACATTTTTTAAATTTATTTTTATTTATTTCAGCATATTATGGGGGTACAAATGTTTAGTTTACATATATTTCCCTTTCCCCACCGGAGTCAGAGCTTCAAGCGTGTCCACCCCCCAGACGGTGTACCTCGCACCCATTAGGTGTGAACATACCCATCCCCTCCTCCCCCCTCCCACCTGCCCAACGCCCAATAAATGTTACTGCTATATGTGCACTTAAGTGTTGGTCAGTTAAGTCAGTTAATAAAAATTTGATGGTGAGTACATGTGGTGCTTGTTTTTCCATTCTTGGGATACTTCACTTAGTACAATGGGTTCCAGCTCTATACAGTATAATACAAAAGGTGCTAGATCACCATTGCTTTTTGTGGCTAAGTAGAACTCCATGGTATACATATAACACATTTTATTAATCCATCCATGTATTGATGAGCACTTGGGTTGTTTCCACATCTTTGCAATTGTGAATTTTGCTGCTATAAACTTTCTATTGCGAAAGTCTTTTTTTTTTCACTTATTTTCTTTATTATTATTATTATTTCAGCATATTATGGGGGGACAGATGTTTAGGTTATGTATGTTGCCCTTGCCCTCCCCCGTCCCGAGTCAGAGCTTCAAGCGTGTCCATCCCCCAGATGTTTTATAGAATGACTTTTGTTCCCTTAGGTAGATGTCCAGTAATGGGATTGCTGGATCAAATGGTAGTTCTACTTGTAGCTCTTTGAGGTATCGCCATATTACTTACCATGGAGGTTGCTGATAACTACAATCTATACAGAACTCAGGAAAATCACCAAGTAAAAATCAAACGACCGTATAAAAAGTGGGCAAAGGACATGAACAGAAACTTTTCAAAAGAAGATAGACTAATGGCCAAGAAACATATGAAAAAATGCTCAATATCTCTAATTACCAGGGAAATGCAAATCAAAACCACAATGAGATATCACTTATCTCCAGTGAGAATGGCCTTTATCAAAAAGTCCCAAAACAATAAATGTCGGCATGGATGTGGAGAGATAGGAACACTCATACACTGCTGGTGGGACTGCAAACTGGTAGTGAAGTTTTGATAGACAGCAGTGCGAGATCCTTGCTTTTGCCCTTAGCATTATTAGTTCCTGGGGGGAAAGCAATATGTAACCATTTTCGCTACTCTTTGCTCCAGACTATTTGATCTAGGTGCTTTTGATAGCAGTTATTTAGTAAGTCCACCCCCCTAGATCTGGGAAACCACAGTAACAATAAAAATGGATGATTTGGGCTTCTATATTAGATCTTGCTATTTTAGAGGGAGAATGAGGCAGGACATTTTTCTTCTCTGTCCATGATGATAAAGCTTCTAAAGAGCAACTATGTCCTTCCCAAGGACATACCAAATCAGCATATATTTTTGGAAGAGCCCCATTTGATAGATTTTTATATAGCCTGAAATGAAGCTGAAGGAGTGTATGGAGGGGCTACCAGGTGGTGATTACAGAGATTTTGCTCTAAAGCTCTCTATAGCCCTCATCTCTGTAGGGGTAACTCTTTTACTCTGGACCTGAGTGCAGGTGTGGGCCCCACCTTGGCATTTGGGTAATTCGAACGTGGACCTCTCCAGGTTTGCTCCCTCTCACTAGAGTTGTGAGACATGGGCTGTAATATGAATAACTCAATGAAACTATGCCATCTCCATGGATGCATATAGGGGGTTCACTTCTTGCCCTTTGCTGATTTCAAAGCAGTGAATAAAGCCTGAATTGCCTGTTGAGAGAGAGAAAGAGAGAGAGAGATCTGTATTAGGATTCTTCATATCTGTGTCAAGCATTATATCCAAATTGAAAATAAATTTGGAAAGAGGATACACTGAATATAGGAGAAATTCCTGAGTCCCAGAAATCTATCTAGGAATATCCCACTTATTTACAATCTTGTCCTATCCCAACACCATTAATTGCAGTTCTTTTATGATATATTAATAATGAAATACTGTAAAATAAGAATCTATTAAGTTTTTAAAAGGTAAAAATGCTACACATGTGTACAAGTAAGTCTCTTGTTCTGCAGTATTGAACCATATGCTTATATTCAGAAAAGAAATGGTGGATGATAAACAATCAGAAGAACTTACATGATATGGTCTTCAGAAGGCTGAGAGCATAGGATAATGTCAATAACTCACTGTCACCATTAAAGTTATTCATTACATGGATGTTGGAAAGAACTAGCACACTAGGGACATGTGCTTAACTGTCAGCAATGGGAGTGCATCTTAAAAGGAATTCCCTTCCATTTTAGATCTCTTAAAGTAAGACAAACATCCTTGACTCTTTTATGTACAGATTTTCCCTGAGTGTTGACCAACCAGATGGTCTCTAATGACCCAGTAACAGAGCTTCTATGGATTTACTTAAGCACAGGAAAATTACCCTTTAAAGAACAAACAGAAGTAATGCACCAAGACAATCACTCAGTGCAGTATCCTCACATCCCTGCGTAAGAAAAAATAATGTCTTCCCTATTTAAATGATGTGTCAATGATCTGATCCCCTCAAAATGTTTGAGTTGAATATAATAATTATATTTTTAGAAAATTTTATTCAAAGTTATTCTCATTCAGTTTCACTAACCATTCTCCCAAAGGAATTGAGTGAAAACTCTAGTGGTTTTAGGAAAAACAGACTTTAACTCTATATGTCACTAAAAAAATCGGGCTCTTTTTATTCATTTTAAAAAGTTGGATTTTACAAAAGAGAAACTTGTTTCTCAGACCTAAGAGTGGAGTGGTTTACTTAGGACTCTGGGGTGGGTAGTCTCTGTTAAGTAAGACAACAAAAATGGTAGCTAGCATTTATTAAGCACTTACTACATTCCCAGCACTTTGCTAAAAGCTTTTGATCTTACTATTATCACCATGTAACTTGCCCAAGGTCAGTCCCCTAATAATTGGCTGAGCAGATACTCAAACCTAGGTCAACCTCACAATCATCATATGAAGGCAAGCAGGAGGTCCTATGGAAAAACAGTTTTGGAGAGATCTGCAGGACTTCCCAGAAGAGATGATCATCTAAGCTGAGACCTGAAGGACAAATGGGAGTTAGTCAAGCGATGCAGGAATAAGAATGCCCTAGGCTAAATGAAAAGTATAAGAAGGTATAAAGAGAAAAATAGGATTTGTTTTAAGAACTGTAAATAATTCAATATGACTGAAGCATAATGCATGAGAGGGGTAGTGAGGGGAAATCATCATGAAAAGATTAAGAGATCATGGAAAACCTTACTTGCCAAGTTAGAGAATTCACAATTTATCAAGAAGAAAATGAGAAACCCATATTAAGCAGGGGAGTGACATGACCAGACTTATGTTTTAGAAAAAAATCTACTCTGGATCAAGAGGACAAAGTAGATTGGAGTGGAGCAAGACTCAAAATAAGAGTAGTTAGGAGGATGTTTGGATTATTCACAGAAGCAATTATAGTGATTAAAAGAGTTTCTGTGGATATGTAAAGAAAGAAACAGATTTGAGAGATATTTGAAATTATAGAAACGACAGGACTTGGAGACTGAATGTGGGGGGTGGAGAAGAGGAAAAATTCAAGTATGACTTTTAGGTCTCTGGCTCAGACCCCTGGCGAGTACAAAAATTGAGATTGAGAGAAAGATTTTGGAGCTTATGGATTTATACACACTTGCTATATTCCTCTTTGGTGAACTGCTATTGGCCTTTTTAAAACATCCCATGGGGAAACTACAAAGTCTCCTATAGAGATAGAATATTGGAATACCTTTTTCATTTGATTAATATTCACAGGGTGCATTGTTCCCATATGGTGTTAGGTATTGGGAAAGGATAAGAAAAAGAAGTATAAGCTATGGCATCTCCCCTCTAACAGTGAAGACAAAAGATAAAAACCTAAAAATACATAACAGTAGTGACTGCCAGAATATGTGAATATACACCAAAATCAGCTGATACTTTTACAGTGTAGTAGCATGTTAGTATATATACAGGTTGAGTATCTCTTTTCTAAAAATCTGAAATCCAAAATGCACCAAAATCCAAAACTTGAGCAGCGACATGACTCCACAACTGGAAAATTCCACACTTGACCTCATCTAACAGGTCACAGTCAAAACAGTGTCAAAACTTTGTTTCATGCACAAAATTATTTAAATTAGCGTATAAAATTACCTTCAGTCTATATGTATAAAGTCTCTTCCCCAAGATACCTCATTATGTCTATGCAAATATTCCAAAATCTGAGAAAATCCAAAGTCCAAAGCATTTTTGAACCCAAGCATTTTGGATAAGGGATATTCAAACTGTTTTAATCTGGATAGGCTACCTGATGCTGTGACTTAACCCAACAAACTTCTGCTGCAGGTCTATTCAACTCTCCAGAACGATGTCTTCAACAGGATGTCTATATTTTGAGAATGTTTGTCTTAGGGTACTTCCTCTTTCCTGGCAGAAAAAGTCAGGAGGTTGACTTTGAGATGGTGGTAGTGTGGGCAACATCAGAGAAATGTGGTCCTTCTGGATGCCCCAAAGTGGAAGGGAACCAAATATTGGTGAACAGTTGTAATATCTACAACATTACATGTCAAGTACTAAGCTAAGTCTTTCGTAAATATTAACTTCTTTAATAACTTCTTTTAATAACTACAAAAGACCTAATGAGTTAGGCACTATTGTTAGTCCTGTACTACAGACGCAGAAACAGACACAGCAAGGCTAAGTAGCTTGTCCAAAGACGAATGTCTAGTAAATGGTTTAATTAGGATTTAAACCCTGGGGACACTGGCTCAAGAGTTCTGTCTCTTAAGTTCTCTGCTATGCTGATAGACTTGACAACTCTTCTGCTTATTCATGAAGTAGAAAAGATCAATGTAGGAAACTGGTATGTCTTAGTTTGTGAATGAGAATGGTGTGTCTGAGGAACAGAGAGGAGAATGGATTTCCTGAAACAGGGTGTTGTCTCGGGAAGTAATGCAAACTAGGGTTATCAAACATCATATCCATCTGAAAGTAATTCAGAACAGTGCTGGGGTGGATGTGGAGAACCTTCATGCCTAGCTGGCCTCATATAAGCAGTGCTGCAGGAGCTGCATGTGGCACCCAGGCCAAACCAAATATGGGTACACATGCACATAGTTAACACCTACTTTGTTAAAACCACAAAGCCACCATTAGAATTTTGGTTTTTTGCTCTCTGGGCAATTAATCAGTTAATAAATATTTATCGAACCCCTCTTGTGCCAGTCACGTTGCTTAGGTTCTAATGACCAAGTTAGTGACACTGTGCTAGTGACACCACGGTCCCTTCAATAATCTAGCTGTTATCCTCTATCAGTTACCAATTATTTGGTAACAGAAAATTACTCTGGTTAATTTAAGCAAAAGGAAATTTTCTTGGGAAGAGAGCAGGAGCAGGAAAGAACTGGGAACAAGGGTTGCTCTTGACAGCTTGGAAACAAACTGTGGAAACAATCCAGTCAGGGCCTCACCATGGTTAGGAGTGAATGAATGTCAACTGACTTTCATTTCTGTTACCCTCTATTCAAAATTCAAATTCTGGGAAGAAAGCATCTGATGTGTCTAGCTTGGTTTATATGGCTGCCCTTGACTTTGGAAAAGTGGGGCCCAATTAGAGTACTGACAGACTGTATCCAGCAGGGAAGTGATTCCTCAAAAGAAAATAGGGGTTCATTTAAGAAGAGTGAATGGAGGCTGAGAATCCAAAAATCAACTATCAAATTTGTTAAATATCAGACCTGTGACTGACACATTACTTTTCCATCAATACATCCTTAACAGCAAAAGAAAGTAAACACCTATCTCTAGGAATCTAACAGGTGTAGCCTAAAAATAGCCAAAGGACATGAACACACACATACACACACACACGCCTCTTATCTTTGAAATTCATATGAACATTCCATTTTACTTTATATACTCTACATCTTTATATTATCATAAATTTGAGGAAGACAAGCAAAAAAGAAACTATGGTGCTCATAATAATATCTAAGTCTTGTTGAGCTCTTAATCTGAAGCCTATCATATAATACACTATCTCATAATACACATAATTGTATACAATACTTTAAAATGAAAACTATTATCCTTATTTTGCAGAGAAGGAAACTGAGACTCAGAGAAACTGCACAACTTTTGCATTCATTCCAGTCCTGTTGAATCTAAAGCTTGTGCTCTTTACTGCTATGTTATGTTACATATTTATAATTTGCAGGCACTTTTGTTTTATGTTACTGGTAAATAGCATTATTTCTTTTGGACCTATTAATAATGGTAAATTTATTGATCTTTCATTATTCTAAAATTTCAAATAAAAGTCACTCTTTCAAGCTTTTACCACACTAGAGGCATCCACTTTTACAGGAATTGGTTTGGAAATCTTTTATTCATGAATCTAAAAATAATTTCTCACTGTGATGAAATTATTTAAAAAGCTATTTCAATAGATTTATATATTTTCCATTAAACTTTAACAATTCCATTTAATATACAAAATTGTTTATTTACAGAATTGTCAAAGTGACAGTCTCTTTGCTTTCAATCATCTCAAAGTGATAACAGAATGCCTTTTTAGACTGGCCATTTGTGATAACATACACCAAATTCTTGAAGACAGTTACTAAATTCCTCATAGGTCTTATTTCAATGTATTTCTGGGAAAATACACTTGAAAATGCCTCTTTACATTCACAAAAGATCAGAAAAAATAATAATTCTGTAGACTATCTAGTGCTAATCTTTACTTGGCAATGAGAAACACCACAATAGTGAAAAGTGTGAATGGAAATGACATTGTGACAGTTGAGCCTTCCAATATTTTGAATTCTCATGGATTTGTAAGAGGAAAATATCTCTTTCACAGTCCAAATGAGTGCTTTTTTCTGAAAGTGGAAAAATGAAGCTATTAAAGTGGTCTCATTTCTCCAGGAAAATATTTTATGACTGTGTCTATATGATGCCAAGGCATGATTGATTTGGTGATTTCAATAAGGTTAAAGAAATCACACAATTCAGTGAAAAAATGAGTCAGAATAATAATTTGGTTTAGTGGCTCTGCTTGGTAGCCTTTTAACCTTCAACTGGTGTATTTTGTATATATAGATACAACCTGAGTCATTTATCTTCTCTGAATTTATCTTTCAGTGTGTCCCTGCTATAATCCACATCATCAAAAACACCGATCACAATGTGAAGCTACGAAATCTATGTTAAATAATTATAACCAAGATGCTTTCTTTTTATAACTGGTTATAGAAATGAAAAGGGAAGTTGAAAAAAAGTACCCTGGAGACAAAATAAAGCCGTGTTTCAAAAAAATATATTTCAAACCAACTAACATTTATTTATCTTTTTTCTTCTTTTTTAATAAGGATACTTAAAGCTAAAACACTTTGTCCCCTCCATTCTAAAAGAGCATTATGCATTAAAGGAAGCAAGAGATTACATTTCTATTTTTGTAATTTTGAAAATACTTATAGTTCCCTCAATAAAACATCTAACAAACGTATAACCCCAAAATTGACTTGTACTTATGTATTTTCTTTAAAAAAAAATTGAAAATTGTGATTAATATTAAATATAACACTACACATATTTCTTTTGTTTATAGGAAGGAATATATTGATAAAGAATATGAATTAAATATCACAAAGCAGTAGCTGAGTCTTGAAGTACTGTGAAGAAAAGAGTAGCCACATGAAAGTAGAAAAAAATGTGGAAGCTGTGTTTTTTCATGTTTTCAATGAACCAAACGTTGATTATGGAGCACCTTATACTATGGTTTATATTGATCTTTAAAGTGAATATATTTTCCTAAATCGATCCTCACATTATCAACAAATATTTCTTTGGTTTTTGTTTGTTTCCTTTTTTAGACACTCTGTCACCCAGGCTGGGGTACAGTGGCACGATCATAGCTCACTGCAGCTTTGAACTCCTGGGCTCAATCAATCCTCCTACCTTTGCCTCCCAAGTAGCCGAGACTACAGGCATGCACCACTGTGCCCAGCTAACTTTTTTTTCTGTTTTTTGTAGAGATAGGGTCTCCATATGTTGCCCAGGCTAGTCTTGAACTCCTGGCCTCAAGCAATCCTCCAGCCTTGGCCTCCCAAAGTGCTGGGATCACAAGAATGAGCCACTGTGCCCAGCCAGCAAACCTTTCTTGATCACTAAGTGTAATGCAGGACTAGGCACTGTCAAAGGAACACTAGCATTAATGACAATGGTGTATTCTTCAAGTGTAGTAATAATTGAACCCCTCCACTTTAGATCCCAGAATCTATAACCAAATGGCCTAAAGATTAGAGTATGACTATGAGGTCACTGTATATGAATTTAATATGTCAGGTAAATCCCTTTGAAAGTAGCGTACTTCCCTTCACTCTTTCCTTCCTTTTTCTTTACATAAATGTTTGTTGAGAGTCCACTCAATTTAGAACACTGCTGGGTATTGTTAGGGACTCTGTACTAAAAAATAACTTGGCTTTTTGGGTAACATTCTAGCCTTCTCTTTCTCTTCATTTATCTAAAGCAGAGATAAATCAAAAATACAAATCATTTTCCATAAGAAATTATTTACTACAAATATAGCATTCAAATAGGACTGAGGTAGCTCTCAATGCATTATATCTGATTAAATGCTGTGGTAATATTATATCTCAGGGTTGTGGTACGACTAATATCAGACTCTTTCCAGAGCATCTCTTCTGGTCTGCCCAGATTTCTATCCTTTCTCTTGCACTGTGGAAAATTATTGAAGTTGACTGGATTCAATATCTGATTTTCCACTTAACTAACTAATTGAATAGCAAAAGCTCATTTCAGGTGACAAAGTAGTGGTTACTTCAGGATAAATCTAAGATGGAAAAAAGCATAACTTTCTTTTTTCTTGTTATTTCCTCAGCCTGTTCCAAGCTAAAAGGAAAGATATGGAATGGTTTTTACTATTCGATAATCTGTTTATGCTCTAACCATCTATATTTCAAGTCTCAAGAGCTCATAGTTTTTGTGGGTTTTTGGGGGCACAATATGCTAACTTATGAAACAGTTCTGCTATACTATTAAACAGTTTGCTCTATTGAGATCTGGAGCATCCCAGTAAACTGACAATTAAAGGGATAAGAGCAAGCAGTATAGAATAGGTAAAGGTTATTTAGTTCGAATAATCCAACTGTAGTGGAAATATCCTGATTGGAGTTTCTTTTATGACTTTCAAAGAACAATCTGACAAATTTATTACCAATAAGCATACCATCCTTTTTGAATTGGGAAAAACAAGACAAGAAAAAGCATACATAGTGAGAAAAGAACAAACATTTGTTGAGTGCCTAGTGTGGGCCAGGTGCTTTATAATCCTTATTTAATATAAAGAATTGAAACTGACAAGTATAAAATCTATATTAGTTGCTAGAGATGGCATAACAAAGTAACATAGACTAGGTGGTTTAAACAACAGAAATTTATTTTCTCATAGTTTTGGAGGTTAGAAGTCTGAGATCAGTATGTCAGCAGCGTTGGTTTCTTCTGTGGCCTTTTTCCTTGGTTTGCAGGTGGCCATCCTCTCCTTGTCTTCACACGGTCCTCCCTTTGTATTTGCCTGTGTCCAAATTTCCTCTTCTTATGAGGACACCAGTCATATTGGATTAAGGCCCACCCTAATGCCCTCATTTTATCTTAATTGTGTCTTTAAATATACCTTATCTGCAAATACAACCACACTCTGAGGTACTAGAGGTTAGAACTTCAACACGCAAATTTGGGGAAGAGGAAGAGAGGAAGATATACAAGACAATTCAGATCATGAAAGTCAAGTATCTGCCCAAGATCACACAGCTAGTGATGTTTGAAAGCTTGAATTTGCACCCAGGACCATCAGACTATGCAGCCTTAGCTGTCTTTCTATTCAGTGAGTCAGTGATTTAGGAATAAAAATAGTCTGCATTGCTAAGAACTTATAGCAGTTAATTGTTTCCTCTTTTCAAAGTAAACTACCATTGTTGCTCTCTAATATATATGAATTGACTTCACTACTGCTCCAGAGAAATTATATCTCATACGCATCAATTTCTCCAAAATAATGTAGAGGCAATACACGCTGAAGCACCCCTTTGGTTGTAGGCTGAGAGTCAGTTTATTCTGCCTGAAATCAAGAACCATGGTGTCCTGCAGGTGGGAGAGGGAAGGAGGAGATGGGTATATTCACACCTAATGGATGTGGTGCACACTGTCTGGGGGATGGGCATGCTTGTAGCTCTGACTCAGGCTGTGCAAAGGTAATATATGTAAACTAATTATACTCCTGTAATATTCTGAAATTTAAAAAAGAATCATGGTTTCCCTTAGTTCAAGTCTAATGCAAATTTCAGGAGATGGTTACTAAATCATGTTCACCTACTCTTCCTTTCTTTGTACGTTTAAAACATTCAGAACGACAGAAAGACACATAATACACTATATTTTTGGCAGGATTGTGAATATAGCACAAATACACTTGTACATAATTGTAATATAGCAAGATATTCTTCTGCATCTTCTTAAGAAAAACATTTGCACACATTAAACAGTATCAAAGGGTAACTAAATACTGCCAGGCTATAAGACATAGCAACACATTTTTATATTCCAAGAAATATAAATATGTTTTGTAAAACATTCCCCATTAAGGTTTCTCTTTTTAAATTTTCTTTTCTATAACATCATTTGTCTGTTTATATTTCAAGCATTCCTAATATCCTTGATTTAATAATTGCATCTGTGAAATAATAAAAAATAAAAATAAATAAAAACAAGCAAAATTGTTTCTAATTGCATTCCATTTCCTTATATCCAATCATTATTGTTGGGAGAATCATGACTCATTATCCTTGCTTGATGCAACAGAATAGAACTTTATAAGAACCTCTGTTTCACACATATTCTTTGAGTTTTCAAGGGCAGAAAGGTTAAACAGCAAAGAGGAAGGTCAAGCCAGCAAAGTAAACGTCTATATTTCATAGAATTACTTGATTTACTTATCACTTTCCTCGAGGTTGGACAGACATACTGATGATTAAGTTAACTCCTTCAAATAGATTTATATGCTCTGGGAAACTTTTATTTGACCTACCCTGGGAGATGTTTTTATATAAAGTCTTTATTGTTTAACAATTTGGTAATTCTTACAAGTGTTAAGGAATAAAGAACAGGAATAAATATTAACCATTACATAATCCAGTGATGAATTAAACTTATGGGAATGGGTGGGCATTTCAGGGAGCGGTGATAATGCTTCAGAATGTTTTCCTGTTGCTTCATAACTACTGAATCTCATAATCTGCTAGGTTTACCCCAGAAATATATCATCTGTAGGTAACCCCAGCTGCATAGTTCTGTAGGTTTTCTCTTTTGGTATATTATATTTGTCCTATTAATTTTCTAGTCTGCAGCCAAGCTCAATAGAAAAGCCAGTCATTTCATAGTAGATAACAAAATAAAATTTTAATGGAATTAGACTGCAGAATAATAGGCATGAAAGTTTTACAATTAGAACATAACGAATAGATGGTAAACAGACTACAGACAATATCCTTAATTTGCTCCATCAGTCAAAACTAAAAAGTCTCCTAAAGAATACCTAATAAGGCGCTGCACCTCTCACTGTGTCTTATTATCTAAGTGCCTTATTCATTGACTGTTGACATTACATTTTTATCAAGTTTTGTTGGATACAGTCTTTCTTCTTCCTTCCTTCCTTTCTTCCTTCCTTCCTCCCCTCTTCCCTTCCTCCCTTCCTTCCTGCTTCCTTTCTTTCTTTCTTTCTTTCTCTCACTCTGTCACCTCAGCTAGAGTGCAATGGCATCATGATAGCTAACTGCAACCTCAAACTCCTGGTCTCAGGCTATCCTCCTACCTCACCCACATGTGTAGCTGGAACTAAAGGCACGTGTCATTGTGCCTATCTAATTTTTCTATTTTTACAAGAGATGGGGTCTCAGTCTTCCTCAGGCTGGTCTCAAACTCCTGAGCTCAAGCTACCCTCCTGCCTCAGCCTCCCAGAGTGCTAGGACTACAGGCATGCGCCACTGTGCCCAGCCCACTATGGTCTTATCATGTAGATTTTATTTTTTTATTTCAAAATATTAGGGTGTATACCACATTTTATTAATCCACTCATGTATTGATGGACACTTGGGTTGTTTCCACATCTTTGCAATTGTGAATTATGCTGCTATAAATATTTGAGTGCAGGTGTGTTTTTTATAGAGTGACTTTTGTTTGTTCCTATGCTTTAAGGTTGCTTTGGCTATTCAGGCTCTTCTCAAGGGAGCATATGATAGTCTTGCAACTAAAGTTGTGTTGATTGGCCAATCAGCTTTGTTCTTCTGGTACTGCCTAAAATGCTCATTTACTTTGAGTTCTTCAAACAGGTCATATTCTTTCCTGCCTCAGATCCTTCACACGTATGTTGTTCCCTCTCCCAGAATATGCCCCACCAGTACACATGCACTCTTTGCCTAGCTAATGCTTATTCATTCTTTAGTTCTCAAGTTAAATAGCACTTCCTCTGAAAGGATGTTGCTCATCATCACACTATAAATCAGCTCCCACTTATTATTCTTTCTCGTAGCCTTTGATTTTCTTCTTTTCTATCATTTCATAAAATTTTTACCCACATATAAACATATGCATATATGTGTTAATCTCTATTTTCTGCATTACACAGTGAAACACAGATTATTTTATTTGTCACTATAAATCCAGAACCTGAACATTAGAAAGCACTTAAAATACTTGGTTGAATATATCAATGCATGGATGACCTACTTTAGTTACCATTTTAGTACCTAAAATTCAAGATACTTGCCATGAGCTGATGGAGGTATCATTTTATGAAATAATGACCAAGAGACTTTGGTCATTTCAGGTATAGCTAACTCCCAAACATAAAACATGGGTTCCTACTTTGAAAAGTGTTTTCTGCTAAATAAAGATCTCTTAATGAAACTAAATAAATGCTGATTACATGATTTACCAATGCTGAAATAAAAGAATCAAGGAAAATGACTTAGAGGCCTCCTATTTGCCAATTGACCCATTTTCTATATTGTTTGCTGCTGAATTCCTAGAATTCAGAACAGTGAATACCACTCTTTGAGTAGAAACTCAATATATATTTAATATTTGTTGAATGAATAAATAAATTGTTCAATAGCTATTTAGTTTAACTAGTGACTTCTTTCTATAATCTTACTCTTTCTGTCTTCCCCCAAGACAGAATCTCCTAATATTATATTTTCTTAGGACTACTGGCATTCATACAGTTTAATAATCAACTTGTTTCTTTGACCATACCTCCTATTACTTCTAAATTAATAAGATTTACTATTTATTGATCATTTACTATGTGTCAAGTAATTTACAAGCATTATCGCTAAAAATGAAGATAACAATGCATTGTAAACATATTACCTCCATTTTATGGATCAGATGCTACATTCATGGGTAGTTAAATGATTTGTCCAGGATTATAGAGCTATTATTTATCCAAATAAGATAACAAACACAGGTCTCTCTTCCTCAAAAGCCCATATTTACTTTCCTATGTCATATTCTCTACCTTAACTCTCTCTTTTAATTGACCCCTAAAGTCACAGAAAGAGATTTTTCCTCATACAGACACTCAAGATGTTTCATTTATTTGTCAAATACTTAGCCCAAATTATTGTTAAGTCATAGTTGTTTCTCTATGTAGATACATGAAAAAATACTATTTCAGTTAAACATGTAAATAGATTTTTCCCAAACAGATAAAAATTTTCTTTAATTTGAAAGCCTCTCAAATTACATATCAGTTTATTAATTCATTCTAATGTTTAATAACTCACTGTCAGCAAATCTTTCACATTTTAATTGTTATACTGATAATTAAACTAATTTCTTTGAAAACAGGCATTCCCTCAATAAAATATAAGAACAACTGGCCATTGTTCTTCATGTTAAAACACATTTGGAGATCACAGGACAGATGTCAAAGCATCCCTAAACTTTCCCTACTGTCTAGAAATAATCCAAGAACCTTTAACATTTCTTTTTTAATACTTTAGGAATGTACTGATATTATAGACCAAATATATATTTTAACGCTGCATGTGTTCACAAATATTACCCCTGTATTTTAGGCCTCCACATTAGTAGAGGGATAGAAGGATGGTACTTCAAAAAATAAATAAATGCATATGAAAAAAATGAAGATCTGTGTGTTTCAAGAAAGAAAAGTTTATCCTGTGGCTGCCTGTGTGGGACCAGTGAGCTATGTGACTTGGTGAAAGGGATTTAACTTCCCTCACTCTGTTTTCTAAAGTAGGGGGAGGAGAGGATATACTAGAGGATTTCTAAAGTTCATTTGAGCTCTAAAATATAAAAATCTCTACTTTTTGACTCTTAAGTAATCACATGCTTTTTTTCACTTTGGTTTTGAAAATTATGGAATACACAGTCGGAAGATATGGTCTTTAGCAGAGTATATGCCATGATGCTTTTATAAAAATCTGTTACTCATTACGCAATGGATAGCTTATGACAGGATCAGAAAGAAAGTGTTTTAGTGTTACTACAGTGTATAGCTTTAATCACACAATTTCAGGGAGAAACAACACAAACCATCTCATAGTCATCAAAGTATTAGGTATTTGGCGTTGCTTAAATTCAAGTCATCTGTTTCCATTTAAACACATTGTGTAGACTCTCTACCTCTAACAAGGCATAATTTAGGGCACCAAACCTCTAATCAACCTAATACCCAGCTCCCTGTCCCTCAATTATTTACTCCACTGGCAGACAATTTCATTAACCCCCTCCTGTGTAATAATTTGCTCTGCCACATGTTCAGCAAAAAAATTATTTCCTAGCTGTACGATTATGTGACCACAGTAAATGACAAGTGTTTCCTGAAATTCACCAAGGAGATGAACTCTGACACCTGGCCTATTTGAGCTAGCTTTAAACTAATGATGGCTTCTTTTTGTCCATTTGCATGAGAAACTTAGAATTTTAGATTTCCATTAAAAACGTAGTGATACTTGAGGACGTGATATATCAGGGCATCTCATGACATTTGCATTTCAGAAATGATCTGATAACACTGTGTTGAGGATAACAAGAAATTCATCTGGAATATAGTGCAGAATCAAAGCATCCAGTGCCTTCGTCTCTGCATTACTGATTTTATCTGAAGGATTCAGCAGTTCTCAGTATAATTGGGCTGTGTCCTTAACATCTGAAGAGTTTAACTGCCTCCACAGGGTTGAAAACAATTACTGAGAGTTTTTCAATGGAGGCAGACATAGGAGAGAAAATTACCCAGTGATCTGGGGCTTAGTGAAGATAGGCCAAAAGCAGGCGCTCCGTGGGACAGCTGTCACCCACAGAAGAATGCCCTTGTAAGCTTACCTAACAACTAGGGGCTATCATATTATTTTTCCAGCTCCACAACCACTAAATGGGACATATAGACAGATATATTTACAGAGGTGAAATTCCAGCTGTTTCCATTTCAAAATAAGTCAAATCATAAAATGGTCAAAGAGACAATTGTTTTCTCAACATGTTTAGATCATCTAAAGTTCCGGTCATTTAGATTACTAAACAATCCATACAGACAATTCTTTCATCAATTCATCCAATTAAATACTTGTTACAAAGAAATAATATGAAAGGTGCTAGGGACACAACGATAAAAAATAAGACACACTTTTTCCTCCTCAAATCACTTAAAATCTAGTATGGGGACAGACATATAAATATATTCAATATAGTGTTTGCCAACAGAATAGACACAAGATCTTATGGCAGTTCATACTTAGGCAGGCATCCAACCCAGCTTGGAGGTGTTCCCAAAGATTTCCTGAGAGAGAATAATTTGAGCCAAGGATTGAAAGATTAGTAGTTTGCTAATCTGCGAGGTAAGGGAGTAGTGTATTCAAAGCAGAGTAAATAAGCAGAGCTCAGGGATGGCATGAACAATGGGTTAAAGGTGATACATACAAGACCATATCATGTAGAAGCTAAGTTTTGAGAAACAAATCATGGAAATTAGCTTGTTTTCTTATTATCTGCCATTTTCACCAAAAGTCAAATAAAGAACAATGCCAGTTAATTGAGGGGTCTGAATAATTAAAGGTTTAGGCAACAACAATGAATTAGCAGGGGAGGTGGAGGGATGAATCTAACTACACTGCATAAAATATGGCCCCAAATTTTGTTTTTTTAAAGAATTTGCAGCTGACTAGGGTGTCATGTTGAATAGCAGTGGGCCTGATTCAGGTTGTGCGTGTGTGTGTGTGTGTGTGTGTGTATGTGTGTGCATGTTACTATAATTGGCATGATGTCTTCTTCACAGCAATTTGAATTTACCACACAGATAAAGTGTATTGATCAGACAGGCTGCTTTCACTCAATCAGTCTCATTTTCTCTTTCTCTTCTTCCCCATCTCTCTCTCTCTCTCTCTCTCTCTCCCCTGCATTTACCCCTCTTCTCCCTCCTCCCACCCCCTCCCTCTCTTTCTTTCTCTCTATCTCTACCATACCTTGTTCCCAAAAAAGTTACAAGGCAGCTTAGTGTTTACAAAGATGCATGCAATACAGTAAGATAATATTAATTGATAGTAAATGAGACTATGAGGCAAAGGAGAAATGAAAGCAGTAAAGTAGGAGAGAAATAAACGTGTGAAGTTAGCCAGGAAAAGCATTCCATAAAGTCCTATAAAATAGGAAAACGTTGGCCACAATGTTGATTCTCAGCTTTCTGGCATTCACCATGAAGGACACATAGTTACATGATTCACAGTGTCTACTCGGCAAGGACAAACCATTGTTCAATAGAAGCACTGTTCTCCAATCCTCAGTTTCTCCCATGGGAAGACATTGCACACTAGTTTATCAAACAAAGCGAATCAGAGGCACAAATACATAAACTGCCTTAAATTTCCAGTGGATTTGTGACCATCTCAAACTTTTTTCAATGTGTTCTAAATAGATAATCATTTGTTTTCATGATGTGGGTCCAGTGTCACTTTATTTAGTTCTATGATTTTGCAGAATTTCTATGAAGCCTTTAAAACAAGAAAATTAATTGTCATTATTGCATAATGCTATTCCTCTAGCAACATATGCCAATGTATTTATGTTTTGGAATTCTTCCTCCAAGGCGACCTATATCTCTCCTATCACACAGCAACTATTAGCCTGCCTACATTGTAACTCAAGATTTATTATATGTGATCATATTGTAGAACAGAAAAGGATGAACTATACTGACGTGATAACTATGAATTACTCAGTAATTTTCCCACAGGATGGAAAGAAATTTAAATTGGGAGATAAGATAGCTAGTGGGTGAACCAATTCTGTTGTTGGCTTCAACCATGGTAAATATCATCTCATCAGTATCAGGTATCAAAGTTGTTAATTCCCATGGAAAGTAAAGAGAAGTAGCTGCATTGCAGAGAATGAAATTATAATTACATAGCACAAAAGCACTTCTTTGTTTCAGTAATCACATTATATTACAAATACATTATCTCCACTGAAGAGAGGGTCATTTGTGAAATCAAATTTATTACCTGAAAGTTTTTCCCTTTTTAAAAGGGTTTTGTCTATTTGAAGAAAAGATTTTGATTCAAAGGTAAAAGGAGATCTACCAACCTACTCCCAACACCCTACAGGGCAACCTGCAGGCAAAAATCTAGCTGTCACAAATAGAAATCCTATATTAAAATAAGTGCATTTCACTTGTCAACTTTGTTCTGTGGTTCCAGTGGAGGGAATGGCCATATGGCCAGGGAGTCTTCAACTCTAAGAAGTCTTTACCTGTGAAAGTGAACTTAGCTAATTAAGATGGGAAAAATATGAATCATAAAACAGGGATAGACATTTGTGCCCTGAGCTTTAAAACCTGTCACAGTTCTATGTGTGGGAGAAAATGTAAGTGTCTTTGCAACAGGCATTTAGAAGACCAGTTGTGGGGAAAATGTGAGAATAGGCACATTGCTGGCTGAAGTAACCCCAATATCTCTTGTAGAAGTGCTGAATGTGCTTCATTTGAAAGGGGCCTCAAAGAATGTTTTTCATCCACTGTTCACATAAATTTCCTGAATAGATAATACAGTTGCAATGTTTTGAAAATTTTAACATATTTTAACATAGAAAACAACTTCTAAATATCCTTTTGAACAATTGATATATTCCTGTGTCTAAAGAACACTAAAGATTAGATTTTAAAGGTGACTCTTCCCAATACAGGAAGAAGTTACAATGAATAAAGACAAGCACCAATCAAGTCCAAAATCATAATTCTCAAACAAATTCTCCTGACAGTTGCTCAAGGTGACGGGGACATTTCCTGCAGAAAATTTATTAGAAGAGCACTTCTGGAAAGTGCCATTAATTGTGCAATGGGATTATTTAGCTCATTAAGAGTTTTTCTTCCATGAGCTATTCTGTGTTCTATACCCTTCCTAGTAGCAAGTTACATGCTTACAGAATCAACTCTTTCAGTGAACTAACTGGTACATGATTGTAAGATACCTTTCATCCCTGTGGCATTGCCTGGATTCAGGTAGCACTAAGGGATCCCTAAACTGGCATCTGCCTTAAGCATCTGAACACCTTGGGGGGGCTAGCAAAATGAACCTGTTTGATTACTATTGCCCCTGTTGATTTTCAATAATAAGAATTTCAAATACTGCTCTTAAACTTGAATTTCTAGCCCTGATATAAATTGCAAATGCATTCTCTGTTTTTTAAACACATGAATAAATTTCCTGCTGTGACTCATAACCTTTTGACTTATGTTAACAATGTTGAGGCTGGATGGCATAGGTAAACCTGGATGCCTGTCTTGTTTCAGTATCAGTTTGAAAGTAACCAGGTTGCCTAAGGAAAAACAGTAGGGAACAGATGGGCTTTTCAGAAACCTCGTGATCTTTCCTCTCATGAATTTTCCCCTTGAGACAAAGGATAAAAAGTAATCCAAAAGAAAGCAAGAGTCATAGTGAAATAAAACATACTATTTCCAGTTAGAAAGAGTGAATCTTGGTGAAATTGATACAATTGCCAACAAAGTCTCCGCAGGTACAAGGCTTGACGATGTATTGCATGACTTGGATATTGATTTGGACGCTTATGATTAAATCTAACTTGCTTCCCCAGTTGACACATCTCTTCTGCCCTTGAAGGTAATCACTTCTGTGATAGAACAGGACTTAAGCCTCCAGGAAGTAAAGGGCTTCCTTAGCCTAATAACTTATCTAGTAGTTCCTTATATTCCATTTAGTTTGGGAATCACCACCGTCTTTCACAATTCCCAAATGCAGTCTCTGGTTCAGCTATTCTTGAAGGATTGACCTCTTCCACTGCGTAAAATTCCCTTTCCCATAAGCAGTTGGCCAATTTCCTTAAGAGGCCACTAGGAGGCAGCTCATGCATAACAAAGTTCCAGCTGAACTGTAGAGCAACTACCAAATTTCTCAGCTATCTCAAGGAATTACTCTTTTACAGAATTGCTCGAGGCTCTCTAGAGCCAAGCTATGGCTTTAAAAAAAAAAAGTCTTTAAAGTATTATGCATGTGACACTTCTCTGAACTCCCTAAGATAGGGCTCAGGGTCTTTTGTCCAGTTCTTCCTGAAGTGATTTTGGGTTAAGGCAACATAAAGTGCATTGTTACCTGCTGGCAGTGTCCCAGGTCACATAACCAGGAGTCTAACAACCTTATTGTACGTTGGCACAATTTTTCCCACAACTTTAAAAGATGAAAAGACTATCCGGGATGAAATTTGTTGGCATCAGAGGTTGCATATATAAGCGTATGTGCAATACCATGCCAACGGCGGTTACCATGCGTGGAAGTAAACGGCACTATCACCACCCACTCATGTAAGCCGAAACCCTAGAGATAATCTTTAACACCCCCTACAATCCATAGCAACATGTCACCACCAAATCCCATCAGTTTGACCTTCCAGTTAAATGTTGATTCTGTCTACTTCTCCATCCATCATCAAACTGCAACACAGCCTCAGCCTCCTAAATCTTCTCCCTGCACCTACATATGTCCACTACAATGTAATCCTCATATTGCAATTAGAGTGGTATTTTAGAAACACAAATGCTTTAATGACTTCTGGTTGTTCCTAGAATAAAACCTAGACCGTTAATCTGGCTTATGAAGGCCCTGAATGAGTCTGCCTAGCTCTCCAGCCTGACTTTCTTACTCTTCCCACAGTTCTCTGTGCTCCAGCCACAAGGAGCTTCTGTCAGTTTTTGCACTCCTCATGCTCCCTTATATCTCAGGGGTTTTTCCTGTGCTATTCCTTCTGCCTACATTGTACTTCTGCGCCCTTCTTCTGCTTCACCTGCTTAATTTCTACTCAGTATTCAAATTTCTGCTGAAATGTCAATTCTTTGGGGAAATCTATCTTGAATCCCCTCCCAAAAAAATAGTGTCCCCATGGTATGTATCATAACAATTCCCAGTATTTTTGCTTGTTGTTAGCTCAGCTTTTAACTATATATTTGTGTAATTATTTATATTGATATCTATTTCCCTCACTAGAATATAAGCTTAGGACATGAGGTATGTTTTAGTCGCTATTTTATGCCCAAAGATACATAGTGGGTGCTCAGTGGGGATCCGTAAGTGGATGAACAGAGAATAAATGAATGAAAAACAAATACTGATACCCAAGAGGTGCCCACAGGTACTATGTGCTACTGAGCACATAGCTGAGTTACAAATGAATAATCCTTTAGACAATTGGAAAGCACATGCAAACTTCCATTAAGGTCACCAGGGGGCATGGATTTTTAAAGCAATGACAGAAAAAAAGCAAGTATTATTATTGTTGCTGTTGTTAGCATGGGTGAAAGGAGAAAATGAGTTTGTCATATTTAAGGGATAGCAAGGAAGCAGGTAGAATGTTGTTAACATGGAGGAGCAAAACAGAAAGTTAAGTAAGTTCATATTGTAGAAAGTTTTAAATGCTATTTTGAGAGAACACAACTCAAATGCCACATATAAGCAGGTAAAAAAGAAAAAAAACACTAAATATATCTATGGATTGAACTGGAAATTGAGAGCAGATGGGGCTAGTTGGTATGAATCTATCTGGTCTAAAATATGGTCGCTTATTCACCATAGCAAAATATTGGAAACAATCCAGGTAACCGTGTAAAAGAGAATGGCTGAATAAATTATGTTATATGCATATAATGGAATGTGACTAAGCAATAAAAACAAATGGGCTATTTATCTACAAAAATTTTTTACAAAATTTGATACCCTTTCCTAATGAAAACACTCAACAAACTATGAATAAAAAGAAATTACCCCAATATAATAAAGGCCATATATGAAAAACCCACAGCTAACATCATACTCAATGGTAGAAGGCTAAAAGCTTTTCCTCTAAGATCAAAAACAACACAATGATGCATGAGTTTAACATTTTTATTCAACATACTATTGGAAGTCCTAGCCAGAGAAATTAGGCAAGAAAAAGAAATAAAAGGCATCCAAATAGGAAAGGAAAAAGTAAAATTATCTCTGTTCACATATGACATGATCCTATATGTAAAAAAGAAAACCTAAAGATTTCACAAAAAAAGTTAAACTAATAAAAGAATTCAGCAAAGTTGTAGGATACAAAATCAACACACAAAAATCAGTAACATTTCTAGATATTGACAATGAACAATTGGAAAAAAATAAGAAAACAATTCTATTTATAATAGCATCAAAAAGAACAAACTACTTAAAAATAAACTTAACCTGGGAAGCAAAAAGACTTGTACACTAAAAGCTATGAAACATTGCTGAATAACTTAAAGAAGACACAAATAAATGGAAACATATCCTTTGTTTACAGATTGGAAAATTTAAAATTATTAAGATGCCAATGCTACTTAAAGCAATCTACAGATTCAATGCAATCCCTATCAAAATCCTAATGGTATATTTTGTGGAAATACAAAAATCTACCATAAAATTCTCATGGAAACTCAAGGGATCCCAAATAGTAAAAATAATCTTGAAAAAGAACAAAGTTGGAGGCCTCACAGTGTATGATTTCAAAACTTATTACAAAGTGAGTATAATCAAAACAATGTGGCAATGACATAAAAAGAGACATATAAACCAGTGGAATAGAATAGTAAGCCCAGAAATAAACCCCCACGTATATAATCAAATGATCTCTGCTGAGGGTGCCAAGACCATTCAATGGGGAAAGCAGTATATTTTCAAAAAACGGTGCTAGGAAAACTGAATATCCATGTACAAAAGAAAGAATGAAGTTGGGTCCTTATCTTACACTGCATACAAAAGTTAACCCAAATAAAGACCAAAATGTAAAACCTAAAACTATAAATCTTCTAGAAGAAAACAGAGAGAAAAAGCTTTATAACATTGGATTTAGCAATGATTTCTTAGATCTGACACTAAAAGCACAAGCGACAAAAGCAAAAATAGATGGGACTACAACAAATTTAAAAACATCTGTGTGTCAAAGGACATAATCAAAGAAATGAAAAAGTAACCTATAGAATAGAAGAAAACCTCTGCAAGCCATGTATCTGATTAGGGGTTAACATCCAGAATAGATAAAGAACCGCTGCAACTTAACACCAAAAAACCCAAATAACACAAAAAAGGGGTAAAGGACTTAAGTAGACATTTCTCCAAAGATGATATACAAATGTCCAAGAAAAATATGAAATGATGCTCAATATTACTAATCATTAAATAAATGCAAATCAAAACTATAATGAAATATCACCTCATACCCAATAGAATACTATAAAAAAATAAAAACTCAGAAAATAACAAATGTTGGTGAAGATGTGGAGAAATTGGTACCTTTGTATACTGTTGATGAGGATGTAAAATGTTGCAGCCACTGTGAAAAACTATATGTGGTTCCTCAAAAAAATAAAAGTAGAACTACCATATAAGCCAGCAGTCTTCTGGGTCTACATCTAAAAGAATTGAAAACAGGATCTCAAAGAGATATTTACAAGCCCATGTCCATACTAGCATCATTTATAATAGCCAAGAAGTAGAAGCAATCCAAGTATCCATCAATGGATGTGAATGGATAAACAAAATGTGTCATATACATACAATGGAATATTATTCAGCCTTAAAAAGGAAGGAAAACCTGTTGCATGCTACAACATGGATGAACCTTGAGGACATTATGCTAAGTGAAATAAGTCAATCACAAATGTATGATTTCACTTGTATAAGGTCTTCCAATTTACAGAAACAGAGAGTAAAATATTGGTTTCCAGGAGCTGGGGAAAGGGGAAATAGAGAGTTTTTTTTTTTTTTTTTTAATAGTTATAGGGGTTAGTTCTGCAGTTCAGAAAATGTTCTGGAGATCTGTTGTATGACAACAGGAACACACTTAACACTACTGAATTGTAAACTTAAAAATAATGAAGATAGTAAATTTTATGTTTTTTACAATTAAAAAATGAACAGATTAATGATACATGTAGCAACTTGGACAAATCTCAAAAAACATGGATCTATCTTAAAAACATTTCTCCAAGTAAAGAAGCCTTACATAAAATAATACATACTATATGATTTCATTTACATAAAGTTCCAAAAGAGGCTAAATTACTGTACATTGAAAAAATGCTGGGGTTTATGGCACGATGTCCAAAAACATGGCACCTTCATATACTGAGTATTTTTTTAATTCTTTTTTATTTCAGTATATTTTGGGGGTACACATATTTAGGTTATGTATATTGCCTTTGCCCCACCCAAGTCAGAGCTTCAAGCATATCCATTTACCAGATGGTGTGCACCGCACCCATTAGGTGTGAATATACCCATCCCTTCCTCCCTCCTCCCATCTGCCCCAAACGCGATGAATGTTATTACTATATGTGCATTTAAGTGTTGATCTATTAAAACCAATTTGATGGTGAGTACATGTGGTGATTGTTTTTCCATTCTTGTGATACTTCACTTAACGGAATGGGTTCCAGCTCTATCCAGGATAATACAAGAGGTGCTAGATCACCATTGTTTTTTGTGGCTGAGTAGAACTCCATGGTATACATATACCACATTTTATTAGTCCACTCATGTATTGATGGGCACTTGGGTTGTTTCCACATCTTTGCAATTGTGAATTGTGCTGCTATAAACATTCTAGTGCAGATGTCTTTTTTATAGAATGTCTTTTGTTCTTTTGGGTAGATGCCTAGTAATGGGACAGCTGAATCAAATGGTAGTTCTTCTTGTTGCTCTTTGAGGTATCCCCCACTGCCAACATCATACTGAATGGGAAAAAACTGAAAGCATTCCCACTTAGAACTGGAACCAGACAAGGTTGCCCTCTATCACTGCTTCTATTCAACATAGTGCTGAAAGTCCTAGCCAGAGCAATCAGACAAGAGAAGGAAATGAAAGGCATCCAAATGGAGGCAGAAGAGGTCAAACTATTGCTCTTTG
Source organism: Indri indri (assembly GCA_004363605.1). Classification (NCBI taxonomy): domain Eukaryota; kingdom Metazoa; phylum Chordata; class Mammalia; order Primates; family Indriidae; genus Indri; species Indri indri. The sequence goes on along the minus strand of RJWJ010003845.1, from coordinate 31,200 downwards.
CTGACAATATGATCTTATATCTAGAAAACCCCAAAGATTCTGCCATGAGACTACTGGAATTTATAAACAAATTCAGCGAAGTCTCAGGTTACAAAATCAATGTACAGAAATCAGTAGCATTCCTATATGCCAACAACAGTCAAACTGAGAACCAAATCAAAGACTCAACACCCTTCACAATAGCAACAAAGAAAATAAAATACCTAGGAATATATTTAACTAAGGAGGTAAAAGACCTCTACAGGGAGACCTATGAAACACTGAGGAAGGAAATAGCAGAGAATGTAAACAGATGGAAAACCATACCATGCTCATGGGTTGGTAGAATCAACATTGTTAAAATGCCTATACTACCCAAAGTGATCTACAGATTCAATGCAATCCCTATTAAAATACCAACATCATTTTTCACAGATCTAGAAAAAATAAGTATACCTTCGTATGGAACCAGAGAAGACCCTGTATAGCAAAAGCAATCTTAAGCAAAAAGAACAAATTGGGAGCCATCAATTTACCAGACTTCAAGCCATACTATTTTAAGCTGAAAGAAACTGAGAAAACTCCAGAAGCAGAAAGGTCTCTCTGCCCTTCTCCCACCCTCCCTCTCGTGAGGTGAGCCACTGAAACTAGAAATCCCCTTACCCTTTTCCCCCTGAAGGTGGTCCATAAAACCTAGCTAACCTCTTTTCCTTTGGGTAGACACCAAGTAGTGGAACTGCTAAATTGAATGGTAGGTCTACGTTTAGTTCTTTGAGGAATTTTCATACTGTTTTCCATAGAGGTTGTACTAGTCTACATTCTCACCAACAAAATTACCTATTGGGTGCAATGTACACTATTCTGGTGACGGCTACACTAAAAGCCCTGACTTCACCATTATACAATTCATCTATGTAACAAAGAACACCTGTACCCCCTAAATTTATTAAAATAATAATAAATCATAAACAGGTCACAAGACTCTCATTCCAGAGGGGTCCTCCCCATATCCAGAGGAAAGTAATAAAGACACAGAGACACAGAGAAGAATCTGAATAGGCCTTGCTAAATCACGCTCTCCCAGCCCAGTTCATTACCATTAGATCATATCCTTTTGTTCTCCAATCATACTTCTGCATGACTGTCCAGAAAAATACACAGATTTCCCTGTTTCTTCAGGTCTTCATTTATGAAGGCTCCTGTGTCACATAAAATATATGTCAAATAAATATGTATGCCTTTCTCTTGTTAATCTGTCTTTTGTTATAGAGGTCTCAGCCAAGAACTTATGATGGGTGAGGAAAAGATATTACTTTTCCCCTCTATAAAAATCAGAACCATATTTGGAGTTGGGGAATGGAGAGTTAGGATTATGGGAAGAGATTGACTGGGAAGTGCCTTAGGGAACTTTACAGGGTAATAGTAATGTTCTTGATCTTGATAGGGCTTAGGTTACATGGGTATTACACTTTGTCAAAAGTCCTGAAGCATTATACTTAAGGTGTGTGGATTTCAGTATGTAAATTTTATCTCATAAAAGAGAACATAAGGAAATATTGAACTTTAGTTAATGATATGTATTTTGCAGAGTAAAGTGTACTGATAGTTGCAACTTACTTTGAAATGCATTAAAAATAAAATAGACTTTGTGGCTGGATGGAGAAATGAATATATGCTTAGAAAGGTGATAAAGCGAATACAGCAAAATATTAATTGGAGAGCATAGGTGCCAGTATACGGATGCGTATTATATAATTCTTTAATTTTTTTCTCTGTATTTGAAAATTTTGTCAATGAAATGTTGGAAAAGCATGGACATTTCGGCCAAGTTCTGCTGTACCTACAGGCCCCTATTATACTTTACACAGACTTCTATTATAGTACTTATCTAATGTTATAGCTTTTAGTTGTCTTACCTTGATATTTCTTCTACTCTACTGGAAGTTCATTGAGGACTGAGACTATGTCTTATCTCTGTATTCTTGATGTCTAGCGCAATATCCCATAGTACATATTTTAAAATCGTGTTAAATAAATCCTCAGAGACTTGATCAGTAAATTACTGCGTATTCATTCTATTAAGAAACATTTCCTTGGATCCTATAGCTATCATTCATTGAGTGCTTACTACATGCTAAACACCTTGTGATGTATTTTACTCACATTACCTCATTTACATTTGAAAACATCTAATGGCTTATGTGTTATTACTTAAACTTTATGGGTAAAACAACTGGGGCTCTGGGAAGTTGAGAAACTTAACCAAGACCACAGAGCTAGCAAGTGGTGGAATTGGGATCCAGCTTATAAGTAACTCTAAAATCCAGACTGTTAACCACTCTAAACTCTACTATTTTTAGGCAATAATTCATAATTTTTGCTTTCTCAGTTCACTGTGCTAGGTACTGGGAAAGCCAAGAGAAAGAAAAAAAGGTCCATGGACACAGAAGAAGACACAAAATTGTGGCAAATAAATGTTTGTTTCTAGACAAGTTCTCATACCACACATAATACACATAAAATTTTGCTAGAAACCTTCAGGAAGGTGGTAGAAATGACTGAATTGTCTGTCCCTTCCCACTGCGCACATGCGCGCGCGCGCGCGCGCACGCACACACACACACACACACACACACACACACAGAGGCACTGAAGTACTTACAAACTAACTGCTTTCATCATCAGGGAAAATCAAAGGAAAAGCTGCTTCCTTCCCACTAGCTGTTCTCAAGCATTTGGGTGCTTGGGTGCATTCTTTTGCAAACGATGGCTTTGCCTCAGGAGAGAGATTAATTGGTTTCCATGGTCAGCTACCTCCTTAGAGAAAAATCTGTCAAGAGAGGGGAACAGAAAAAGCAAAACCCCATGAGTGTGTCTTTTTAAAGCAATATTGAGTATCTTGGATGAAAAATTCTGTGTGCATATGTGACAAACTTCTCATTCAGCTTATCCCTCACAAACAGGGATTTCAAAGTTAGAATCTGGGCTGTTACATTTTGGGATATCTAAAGGGATAGTTTTCTCTAATTACTAATATATTAATCTGTATGTTATACTAAATTATAATAATTATAGTTAGAATTTATTGAGCATTTACTATGGGCCAGGCCCTATACTACAGGTTATACATGATTCAGTAATGTAATTTTCACAACGAATTTATGAGGAATGCACTAATATTATTTATGCCATCCTACAAATGAAGATGTTTGGTGTCAGAAAGGTGGAAGGAATTGCCTAGTAAAACAGGGGAAGTGGTTAAGCTCTCACTCCACTCAGTCCTGACTTTAGAGTCCATGCACTTAACTGTTCTACTATACAAAGGGATTGATTCACTACTATACTACAGGAGAGAAGAAAGCAGAGTCATCCTAACAAAACATACAGCAAGAACAAGAAAAATGGGAGAAAATATTTGCAAATTCTATTTCTGATAAGGTACTTTTATCCAGAATGCATAAAGAATTCTGACAACTCAACAATAAAAAGACAATTAGCCCATGTAAAAAAGTTATCAAAGTATCTAAATAGGCATGCCTCCAAAAAAGACATAAAAATGGCCAATAAGCACATGAAAAGATGATCAAAATCATCAGTCATCAGGGAAATTCAAATCAAAACCGCAATGAGATACCACTTCACACCCTCTATTAAGAAGGCAGGTAATAAGTGTCAGCAAGTATATGGAAGGTTATGGAGAAATAAATTCCTCATATATTGCTGGTGGGAACGTAAAATGGTGAAGTCACTTTGAAAAATGTCTGATAATTTCTCAAAATGTTAAACATAAAGTTACCATATGACCCAGGAATTCCACTCCTAGGTATATAACCAAGAGAGATAAAAATGTATGTACACTTACAAACTTGTAAAAGAATGCTCATAGCATCATTATTAATAATGGCCAAAAAGGTAAAATAAATCAAAATGTTTATCAACTGATATATGGATAAATAAAATGTGATATATCCATATAAAGAAATTCAGCAGTAAAAAGAAATAAAGTACTGATACATGCTACAACAAGGATTAACTTTGAAAACATTATGCTAACTATGAGAGGCCAGCAACGAAGGACCACATGTTATACGATAATATTTATATGAAATGTCCAGAATAGATACCTATAGAGGATTGGGGTTGGTGGGTGATGACTAAGGAGTATGGAGTTTCTTTCTGGAGTATTGAAAATATCCTAAGATTAGAATAGAGTGATGGTTGCACAAGTCTATAAATATACTAAAAATCACTGAACTGTATACTTTAAATGGGTAAGTTTTATGACACGTGAAATACATCTCAAAACTGTGGAATAAAAATAGAACATAAGTTCTAAAAACCTTAAAGTTTTATTTAATTCTCATTTTCATTGTTCTCTTAATGTTGAAATAAATTAGACCTGAGCTTAATTTTTAAAAATCTCATATTATCTGTGACATTTAATTTGTTTTTCTTTTCTGTTATAACAAAGCACAGTAGTATAGTTTGGATGTTTGTCCCCTTTAAATTCTCATTTCAAATCTGAGTCCCAATGTTGGAGGTGGGGCCTAATGGGAGACATTTGGGTCTTGGGGGTGTGGGGAAAAGAAAGAGGGAATTCTCACTCTATTAGTTCCCAGGAGAGCTGGTTGTTTAAAAGAGCCTGGCACCTCCCTCCCTTCTCTCTCGTTTCTTCCCTCACAATATGATATCTACATACCTACACATTGTCTCCCTTTTGCCTTCTGCCATGGTTGGAGGCAAGTCTAAGGCCCTCACCAGAAGCAGATGTTGGCACCATGCTTCTTTTACAGCCTCAAATTATAAATTACCCAGCCTTAAATATTCCTTTATATTCCTTTATAGTATCACGAATGGACTAAGACACATAGTATCAATGAATGCTAAGTAACATGGTAATTTGTAGACAAAAGAAAAACTATGTTTATGAAAATCATAATGCTTTATGCATTTTAGGAAATTAAATGGGATACATCTTCAAGTGAAGGAAGTATATTTCAATTTTTATTTGAATAGAGTTGACTTAAAATGAAAAATATTTGGAAGTTATTTTATAAAGGATGCATGTATAGCATTTGGAAACTATAGGCTTTAAAACCCTTAAAACTTTCCCTTTAGGAAGAGTCTATTATCTATATATATGATGCACCACAAACTAAATTAAAATACCCTTAATAGTAGAAGTCCTCCTCTGCCTCTTTCACTTCCTTCTCTTCCTCCTTCTTTCTTCACAATCATTGCCATTTATGGAGTGCTTGCCATGTGCCAAATGCTATGCTAAGGGCTTTAAAAATAGCATCTCATAATCTCATTCTGCAACAGCCCCATAAGGTAGATACTATTATTATCACCATTGTACGGATGAGGAGTAATTCACCTCGTTGCCCAAGTTCACACGGCTAATAGGTGATTAAATTGAGAATCAATTCCAGGCCAAATGACTTCAAAATGAATTTTTTAGCTGTTGCCTTACTTGTATGGGGAAGCAATGCTTTTGGCAAAGTTATTCGCCCTATGGTCATTACAAAGATCTGCACTGAATATTCATCTGGAGGAACAGAAACTAATTAATAAACCTATTCAAGTTCATTGACATGCACAGGTCCTAAAAATCTTGCTCCATCTTATATTTAGCCCTTTTACTTCCATTTTACTAATTTGACTGATTTTTTTTTTCACACACATGGAGAATATTTCCATCTCTGACCCAGCAAAATACATCTTTTCCTTTTTCTAATTTATACCTCAAAGAAATCATCTCCAAAAACCATCCCCAAAAGATTAAACAGATCACTACAGTCTGCGCCAACACTTCTGTAAATCCAAGTACCTACCCAGACTTTGGATTTATTAAATAGGATAGTGGTTAGGAAGATGGGCTCTAGAGCTCAACCACCTGGATTTGAATCCTGATTTTGAATATTTAATACCTTTGTTACCTTTGGGTGAGTTACTTAAAACTATATCCCTTGGTTCTCTCATCTGTAAACTGAGTATAATAGTAGCACCTACCTCATGGATTGATAAAATGAATTATTCATATAAAGCACGCAATGAAGTACCTGGCATATGGTAAGAGCTCAATAAATTGTAATTGTTAATAACTTATTCAAAAATTTGTTCTTTGTCCCTCTATATTCTGTATCTTTCCACTCCCTTGGCATCCTTTAGCCTTCCCAGGAACTATGCAGCTCAATGTATATGTAACAGAAACTGAAGGAGAAAAAAGGATCAGACTGTCTCCCTCTGTGTTGAGGGAAGTACACTGGTAACATTCACCCATGCTTGAGGAATAAAACACTGACCACAGAGATTTCCATTAAGCAAAAGTATTGTCCCATAGCTGTGGCTTTTGAAAAAAGTAATGGTGGATTTTTCAGTAAGTACAGGGCATTACGTAGATAATAAAGTAAATGATAGGGATAACTCCCAATACTGAGACCAGGAAACAATCGCTTCCCGAGTTTTTCCCTGACCCTCCCTTAAAATTTTCCCGTGGTTAAAGTAATTGAATGTCACTTGATTCTAGAGTAAAATATATTTAAAAGTATCACCCGTCCTCCCACACATGGAATACATTATCTTGTGTAGACTGATGAGCCTTCCTGTACTTTTAATAAGTTCCCTAGTCAGCAGAAGTAATGCTAATGAAACATGGAGAGTCAACATTAATTAGAGTTAATGAAAAATTAAAACTCTCTTCTAATTACTATGTGTGTCTGACATTTTGCCCTCACTGAAAAATACAAGAAAACTAATTAATGAGTTTAATGCTGCACTTTTCTTTTACTACATTCTTGAAATGGACTCGGTAAAAATTGTTAACAAGTCCAAATCAAATATTCTCCTGAGGGAAGTTATCAGCATGAGATTCCTGCCTGGGATGCATCCATTCTTATCTAAGTAACGTCCATTGGAAGGTGGGAACATTTGTATGGTAGGCTAGCTGTGGTGTAAAAAATCACTATGTCTATATACTGTAGAGAAGTTCCTTCCTATCTTTTGCATAATTATTGCATCTTTTCTTCCATTCCACTTATAAACTGCAAGATAGTAAATGGAATATATTTAAAATGTGTTTTTTATATTATTTTTTGTCTAAAGAAATTCAAAATATTTTGCAGGGTGAAGCATAAGGGTAAAAAGATTGTCTCTAGTTTTTTCTTTTTTTCTGCCTTAAGTATAGAATGATTTTCTCGTCATTTTTTAGAGATTCCACTGTAATTCCACTGAGCATACTAAGATTAAGATATTCATCAGTAGGTTAATGAGTTCATTACCACATGTTTCTATTATAAAGAAAATTATGAATATATTCAGTAAATGATCTTAAGAATAATTTTCTAAATATAGTTTTCCTCCCTTATCCATGGTTTTGCTTTTGGCAGTTCTAGTGACCTATGGTCACCCCATGGTCCAAAAACAGGTGAGTACACTACAATAAGATATTTTGAGAAAGAGAGAGAGAGAGACCACATTCACATACCTTTTATTACAGTATATTTTTATAATTGTTTTATTTTATTATTAGTTATTGTTAATCTCTTACTATGCCTAATTTACAAATTAAATTTTATCATAATTATGTATGTACAGGAAAAAACATAGCATATATAGGGTTTGGTACTATCCATGGTTTGAGGTGTCCACTGTGGGTCTTGGAACATATCCCCCATGTATAAGGGAGAATTACTGTATAATCTAAACATATATTCCCTTTAGGCCAGTCCTTGAGGAATGTATATCATGCTTATTTAGGGGACAAAAATTACACTTAACCAAGAAACAACTATTTTAACTTCTTTATCTTAGTTGTTTTTATCATTTTATCTATTATCTTATTTTTCAGGTATATCTATCTTAAATTCATTTGTATTCCCATCATCAATTCTTTTTTCTGACCTTTTGTTGGTGGTGGTGTTCATATGCATTTATCCATAATTTATCCTAAATTCGTATCTATTTTTAGATTCTAATCTTCTTATTCTTCCTTCATGGTTTCTTGTGTCAAATAAAAACAAACCCGGGCTTAGGTAGGAAGAAACTTTTTTTTCAAAAATGCTGTTGCAATAGGGAAACACTGTGAACTCAGGATCTGCAAGTATCTTATAATCAACCAGAAAAATATCTTTGATTTATAGGGAGAGATGAGAAGGCCTAGCAGGAAATTTTGAAAGGAAATTAGTCAAAAGATTGGGAGTGGGCAGAGAGCATATTCAGGGTGGTCTGATTGAAAATGTTTCTTACACTGGTCAGCCCATTTCAATTCTTAGGATGCACTGTGACTTAGGGTTCTCCAGACAAACAGAACCCATAGGATGTGTGCGTGTGTGTGTATATGTGTGTGTGTATATGTGTGTGTGTGTGTATACATATACATATGCATATATATATATACATATATATATATATATATTTCTTTTTAAAGAACTATCTATCATAATTGTGCAGGCTTGGTAAGTCCAAAATCTGCAGGTTAGGTTGATGGGCTGGAGATCCAGAAAAGAGTTGCCGTCTGAATTTGCTGACAAAATCGCTTCTTGCTCTGGGGAGGTCAGTCTTTGTTCCATTCGGACCTTCAACTGATTGGATGTGGCCCACCCTCATTATAGAAAGTAATCCACTTTACTCAAAGTACACAGATTTAAATGTTAATCTCGCTCCCACCCCATGCACACACAAAAGAAACCTTCACAGAAACATCCAGAATAATGTTTGATCAAATATCTGGGCACCGTTGCACAGCCAAGTTGACACATAAAATTAAGCATCACAATCTGTTAAAGGGAGATGTTCTACATTTTTAATGCCTATGCAGACATGGAGCAAACAAAGTTCAAGAGCCTTTGGGGTGGAGTGAAGCTTGATTAAAATTTGGTCATGTAATACGCAATTGTGAATGCTTGGTCACTTGTTTTCCTTCAAATATCAGTATGTTGGATATGTTTGTCAAAGTCAGTACAAACTGAGTAAGTACTTGAAAAGACTATACATTTACAATCAGGATTCAAAACTTCTATCTTCATTTCCTGACATATTACCTGTGATAAGAACATTAGAAGAGTTCACTAAGGAACTACTTGAAGGGAAGATATTTCAGGGTTAGGTAAGGAAATTAAAACCTATAGTAGATGTTTTAAAAATTCAACTAAAGTGAAAGACTCAAAGAGTATCAAAGATCCCATAAACTAGCAGTGAAATTAGATGACATTTCATTAAGGATCATAAATGCTTATTCATTAAACAGTTATCGTGTGTTTACTGTGGTTTGGCACTGTGCAAAGCAATGGCAATTCATATAAGGTTTAAAAAAAACGGGGACTCTCCCCTGACATTGTGGAGGTTACAATATAGTAGTAAGAGAGACATGAGTCACATAATCACACATCTTGTAGTCACTTGAGTGCTACAAAAGATTAAATTGCTCACTTTCATGTATATATGTGTAATCATGCATATAAAGGTGAAAATATAATATTCATGTAAAATACATGCCACCAAGCATTTTCTATGGCAAGGCAGTTGAGGTATCAGTATAATCTCTAGCTTTGATTCACAAAACTGCTCACGTGGCTGGAATGAAAAATACCTATTCTTTCGTGTCGGGCAGGTGGGAGAGGGGAGGAGGGGATGGGTAAACTCACACCTAACAGGTGCGGTGCGTGCTATCTGAGGGATGGGCACACTTGTAGCTCTGACTCAGGCGGTGAAAAGGCAATTTATATAACCAAATTGTTTGTACCCCCATAATATTCTGCAATAAAGATAAAATAAAATAGAGATAGAAAAACAAATAAAAATACATTAAAAAGGCCAAAAAAACCCTATTCATCCTTTTAACTATATTATCTTTCACATCTTTCACATAGAATATTACCTTTGCCTAGAATACCTTTTTCTCAGCTATGTCTACCTGACAAAATCCTTCTCATCTTTCAAGACACAATTCAATTTTCACATTCTCTGTGAAGATTTTCTTTGTCTCTGCCTAGGTAGTTAATTGTTCCCTAATCTGTGTTTCCATAGCACTCTGCATATAGAGTTTTTTATTTCTTTTCAGGCTAGGATTTATTTATTTGCTTACTTGCATGTATCTCCCACCAAACTATGATCTGTTTGAGAACAGCCATCATGCCTTTTTGAGCTTTGCAAATTAAGGCCAAGCACGGTGTCTGCTGATACATAAGAAGTATGTTGAGTAAATGAATAAATGAATCAGTATGTCCTGAAATTGAACTGTATGTTCCTTGGATGTTTGCAATGCATATCAGTCAAAATCACCTAGGTTATGGTGCAGAAATATAGGCTTAAAACAAAAAAGGTTTATTTATGTCTCACAGTATATGTCCATCATGAATGTGTAAGAAAGCATCTTCTCATCATAATCACTCCAGAACCAAAGTTTACAGAGCAGGGACTGTCTTGAATTTTGCTAGTCACCACATTAGAAGGAAAATAAATGTTTAAAGGATTTCACACAATATTTAAATATTGGTCCCAGAGGGGAAACTTGTTACTACCACTCACAATCCAGTGACAAAGCTGATCATCAGGCCACATCCAATCATAAGAAGACCAAGAAAATGCAATCGTACCATTTGCCTAGAAGAAAAAAGCCAGAAATATTCAGTAAATAGCATTAATGACTGCTGCAATTGACAACCAGCAATAAATATATTTCTTTTTTTTAATTTCAGCATATTATGGGGGTACAGATAATTAGGTTACATATGATGCCCTTGCCCCCCTGCCCCCCAAGTCCGAGCTTCAAGTGTGTCCATCCCTGGGATGGTGTGCATTGCACTCTTTGTGTATTCATATACCTGTCCCCTCATCCCCCCTCCCCCCTGCCCGACATCCAATAGATGTTATTGAAGCATCTTCTGCATCTCTGGAACACATGTTTAAAAGTCATGGGAGAAAGTAGGGAAGGAATAAATCATGGGATGCTATGTTCAGATTCAACCTAAAAACCCTATCTTTTCTATACCACTGTAAAGTAATATGTTAATATTCTCTAATTTTCATTATTATCATTTTACAGATCTCGTGTTTTTTATTCCAGTTCATGTCAGTTTTTTGGGCCACTAACTTTGTTAGAGTTTTCAACTGTAGTCAGTAAAGGTTCCAAAAATATTGTTGTGGGAGAATCACAAAGCAAGAGGAACACACTAATATTATATCTTGAACTGCAATAAAAAATAGCTAAACTATCCTCCTTTTCATTAGACACTCATTTTAACTGCTCTAAATTAATTATTTAGGGCTTGATTTTCACAAAGCAGTGTTGGAATCTTACATACTTAAACAAGCTTCTTATATGGAACTGTTGGCCAGAGTAGAGAAGGGTTAGTAGATAAGATCATAGAAACCAAATCCCAGGGAACATGATGTTTACACCTTCCCGCAAGAGTTGGCATCATCAAATAATGACAAAAGGGGAGGTAAAACACCTTTTCCCAAAAGTGTTTTACAAATACAATAATACAGTGATGGAGTATGATACAGTGGAAAGGGCATTAGTCTTGGTTCCAGAAGACCCGATTTTAGTCTCGACCTCTATGATTACCAGCTATATGATTTTGAAACTTTCTCTAACATCTTTAAGCCTCAGTTATCTCTTATGTGAAACAGGGATATTAATACTTGTTCTACCTCCCTCCTAGGACTGTTTTAAGAATCATTTGAGACGTTTTATTAATCCAATGCATGTGAAGGATCTTTTGAAACTATAAAATATAAATGTCATATTCTAATAGTTACATAAGTAGCATCCCTCAAAATACTTAGGATTCTAGGTATTAGATTTCATAACTCTTCTCAATATTTTAAGAGAATAAAAATTATATTCATTGATAATTTATTTAAAATTAAAAACCAAAGAATGAGATCATTTTATATGAAATTACAGTGGTAGATACATGACACCATGAATTTGTCAAAAGCCAAAGAAATTTATAGCACCAAGAGAGAACTTTAATGTATGAAAAATTTAAAATATCATTTAGGAAGTCAGTGGATCCCAAGATGATATTCAAAATGTGACAAAACAATCTAACTGTATTAGCAAATGTATGAAACATCCTCAATGAAGGAAGTGTGGGGAAAGGCACTGACCTCAGTAACTTTGTAAATGAATGGAGACTGTAAGACTACAAACACAAAACACAGCACTGTACGTTAGTTTGTACAGATGTTTCCCTTGAGGGCATGTGTTAACAATTATGAAATCATCATACATGTATACTGGGATTCCATAAACAAATAAGTGAATGGTGCATGGTGAAAGTCAGGTTTATCACTCCTGGAGGAGAAGGTTACAGATAAGCCAGAATGAATCATGTAATACTGGAATAGAATCAGAGACATCGGTATGAACTCATGTTTAACTTACTATAGATACTGATTGATAAGTATAGAAATAATTACAGATACATGTTTATACACGGGTTGCTATAAACAGATATAATTCTAAGCTCTGTCTGCTGAGAAGACTAAGGAATAATGACACCCCAACAGCAACAAGCATACTCAGTACATAGATTTTCATTTCTAAGATCATTTCCCAATAAAAGAAAACCAGGAATCCTTGGAGAAATGCTGACTATAGGACTGGAAAAGGGAATATACAAGATGAGCTTAAAACATCTGATTGTGCCAAGAAGAAAGGAAGTGCTAAAAAGTAAACCAATGGGAGTATGTCAACTCAACACAAGAGCTGAGTGAAAGGTTCTCAGTGGCCAAATCTAGAAAAATTTAAGCAACAAAATAAATAAGGAAGTATTGAACTAAAATCCAAAGTGTAAAATAAATATCAATGAATCCACACTGACATAAATAAGTGATTGAATAAATAATTGGAGGTGGGAGAAATAGACAAATGTCCCATGTGGAAGAATTCCAAATCACTTATCTAATTACTCTGTCATAAAAAAGCGTGAGCATAACTCTCTACTTCTTAAACATGGGTGGCACAACCCAAATTCATGCAAGCAGCATTATTCACAATAGTCAAAAGGTGGAAGCCATCCAAATATCCATCAACAGATGTATAGATAAACAAAATGTAGTATATACATCCAATGTAATATTATTCAGACCTAAAAAGGGAAGAAAATTCTGACACATGCTACGACATGGATGAGTCTTGAGGATAATGTGCTAAACAAAACAAGTTAGTCATAGAAGGACAAATCATATATTTTATCACAATTTTAAAAAATGTGGGTGGCATACAATGACTTCCTTCCAAACAGAACAACATGAAAAGGGGGGAGGAAAAAGAATAACTTTAAGCAGTGGAGAAATATGACAAACGCTACCTGAGCCATGTGATCAAGGTCAATATCATCAGTGATAAATCATGCTGGTGCACTTACCATTGAGATGATGTATTAATAATAAGAACGGCAGGTTACGTCTGTAGTCCTCCTTTTAAAAAACTTATAACCCCTAGTCAAATCATGAGACAAACATCAGATAATTCCAAATTGAAGATATTCTACATAATATCTGACCAACACTTCTCAAAACTGTCAAGATCGAAGAATGTCATTGGTATTTGGATGGAGATTGTTTGGCATTGGAATAAACTCATGCATGGATTATCTTGTTTAGTCCTCACAACAACCCTATACATTACATAATATTACTGTCTACAGTTCATATTTTAAAAGACTGAGCTTTTAGGGGTTGAATAACTTGTCCAAATACACAATTTATAAATAGTGGAGGGAGAATTTGAATCTGAGCAGTTTTTGAGCCTCCACTCTTAATCCCTATGTGTATTCCTTTCATACCCTTAGAAAGCAGGTTTTCCTTTCCTTAAAGCTGTCGTCCCTCAGTCCCTGCTGTTATTTCCACTTCACTTCATCATTACTGGCAGTCAATTATGAGTTACGGTATCTGAAAATCCTCCCCTCTCAATTCAAGGGGCCATAAGAGATTCAAATTGTTTTTTGAGGATGTTTCAAAATAGATTCTGAGGTAAACCGAAACATTCATCTATGTGTATTTGTGCTCTCCAATGCAAAGCATCCTGCGTTTCTGTATATAAACATATTCTCTCTTAATTCCAAAGGTGGATTTGAGGAAACGTCAGATTCTCTGACTCCAGAACCCATGCTCTTAACCACTACATAATGATCAGAAGGTAGACTTGATATTCTCTTACTCTTAAGGCCCCTAACCAGAATCTATGCCTGAATAGATGGTCACCCTACTTCTGCAACTGGGTTGAGAAAAGGGTACTTGTGTACTGGAGTAGAGTTTTGGGGCCTTTGTTTCTGTTCTGTTTTTTAAGTTATGTATATATGTTCCATACCAAAGAAAAAAGGGCAATCAAGACCGCAGATTTTTATTACCATAGACAGGATGCAACACTTTTGGCTTGAGCATTTTACCAAAATAGACATTTTTAGTCATTTAAGAGAGTTATAGAGAATAACATAAGTTAGCACTTATGGAATACAATTTTAAGGAAGGATTACTCCTCAGTACTAGTTTCCTATGATTGTTGTAATAAATTAACACAAGCTTAGTGCCTTAAAATAACACAAATTTGTTATCTTATAGTTCTACAAGTCAGAAACAACACCTGGGTTAAAGTCAAAATGTCGACATGGCTGTATTCCTTTCTGAGGCTCAAATCCGAGGACAAATCTGTTTCCTTGACATTTCTACTTCTAGAAGCAGCCTGTGGTGCTCAGCTCATGACCCCTTCCACTATCTCCAAAGCTAGGAATTGAATTCTGACCTCTGCTTCCATCATCATATCTCCTTCTCTGACTCTTCTTCCTCCTTCTTTCATCTTTCAACATCCCTTGCAATTGGATTTAGGGCCCATCTAGATAATCCAGGATAATCTTCCCACATCAAGATCCTTAACCTAATCACAACTGCAAAGTCTCTTTCACCGAGTAAGGTAACAAATTGACAAATTCTGTGAATTAGCACGTTGATATATTTGGAGGATTACTGTTCTGCCTTCCACATAACGTAGCAATTAAGAGCTACGCAAAGCAGTTTACACTGAGAAGAGAGTGATTGGATTTAATAAATCCTAACAGGCTACTATTTCTTAGGAAGCAAAACAAGATATGTACCAACTTTGATTTTGTTCTATGAACAAAAAGCATGTCAAATTCTAGTAAATTCCCTAAGCAGACTCTAATTTAGTCTGACTAATAAAAAAGGCCAAGACTCAATCACTAGGTATATGGCATTCTAAGTACATTAACCCACCTTCCCATTGAGAACAATTGAAAGTGATGAATAATTTACTTCTTTTAAAATATTTTTATGTATTAAAGGAGCATGAATGAATTAAGGAATATTCAAGTCAAATTCTAAAAATCTTAATTACAATTTTCAAATAATTCCTATGTTTAAAGCACCAATAAATAAATATGAACACAATAACAAAAAAATCACAAAATACACATGGAATAAAAGACATTATGAATAAGAGCCAACAGAAGAAATAAGACAGCCAAATGAGATTTGCAAAGGATTTAGAAATTGCAAGTATAAAATAACCAGGTTAAATATGTTTAAATCAATAAGTGAAAAGGATGTAAAAATGAATAAAGACCAAAAAATAAAAATAAAAAAGTACACGCACATTTGAAGAAGGACCAAATTTAACTTTTAAAATGCAAAAAAAAAAAAAAAAAAACAAAGAAGAATTTCTAGTAATAGCAGGCCACATCATATAGTTTAACCCTCTTGCTGAAATATGCATAATAAATATTCTTGGAAATTATTTTTTAAATACACCTAAAGGTGATAAGAACTAAAGAGATAATGTAGAGACTTCCAGTTTTGGACAAAATGATGTAGACCCAGTTATCCCTACTCATCCCTATTAAGTACAACTAAAAACTGGACATATACAAATATACTGATACTAAAATGTGGACAAACAAAAGGGGACTGACTAAAGACCTCAGGACTTGAAGGATGGCACGGCAATGAGTTTCCTGAATGTATTTTTTCCCATATATTCTAGCTGGGTGCTGGAGAATCTTGCAACCCAGAGCACACTAGTGTTCAGACAAAAATAAGTCCCAAGTAAAGCATACTCTCTCTAGCCAAAGGACTGAGAAAGAGATAGCACAGCAGGACAGAAACCTTTTTGACAATATCTGCCCTACTTCGGACAAACATTGTGAATGATTCCACTCCTCTTTAGGTGCAGTTACAGAAAACCAAGCATAAGGTCTAGTTTCCAATGCCCCAAGTGGTAGCAGGATGCCCAGGAAAGTGCTTTCCTCCCCCTACCAGCAGTGCAGTGGAGACAAAGCAGGCTGTCTAGCCTCCTGTCCCCACACCTGGTGGTAAAACAGGACCCAGGTTAGAATTTTTCACCCCCCAACAACAGTGACAGTGAAGACGTGGCGAGAGACAAGGACAGGCTCTTTTCTCCCTTACCAGTTGTGCTTTCCTGCCCTCCTGGATGAAGCAGGGAGTTTGGTATCAAGAACCCATCTGTTGTCAATAAGTAGCCAGGAAAGGTGCTTTCCTCTCCTTCAGGAGTACCATGTGCAGAGACAGAGTTGGCGTCTCGTTTATAGCCTTTCATAAGGTGGCAGAAGGGAGTCTGGGGAGGTACTTTCCTCTCCCACTGGCAGCATCTGTGAAGGCTGAGCGGAGTCTGGACTCCAACTCCCTAACCTCTAACCAGCAGTAGCAGGGACCCAGGGTTCCGCTCCCAAGTTCGGCACATTATATCAAGAGACTAAATGGAGACTCTGGACTTACTTCTACTGTTCAATGCTATCGAATGGTGCCCATCTCCCTCCCAAATAGAGAGAAAGGAAGGACATCTATGAGAAGGGAGCTGAAAAAAGGGATTCTTCATATCCACATAGGAAGTCCTAAGAAGACCCCATAATGACTCATACTTGAAAGTGACTAGTATCAACACATTGAAAGGTTTGAGAATAGAAATACAGTGTAGAAAATCACCCTAATTTTTGGAATGCCTTCCAAGTGGTACACAAACAAAGTAAATCAGAATAGCATTACCAGGGCTGAAGATACTAAACAGTCATTGGAAACATAGCCTAGATAGGTAGGCCAGGATTTGCATACTAAAAAAGGGTAAATCTCTGGTAAAATAGAAGATGTATATAGACTCTGCCATCTAATATAATAACACTTAAAATGTTCAAACAACATACTAAAAATCAGAAAATTACAACCTGACAAAACAACAAACATTGGCCAACACAGGAATGATTCAGATGTTGCAATTATCTGACAAACATTATGAAGCCGAAATCATAAAAATGCTTCAATAAGCAATTGAAATAATATAAAATCTTGGCAAATAAATAATGATATAAAATAGAGCCAAATAAAGTTTATAGAATTGAAAGATACATTAATCGAAATTAAAATTCACTGCATGAGCTCAACAGTAGAATAAAGACGAAAGAGAAAAGAATCAGTGAACTTGAATACAGAACAATAGAATTTAACCAATAAGGACAACAGAGAAAAGATAGACTGAAAAAAAAAAATGAACAGATCCTTAGGGTCCCGTGGGACACTAACAAAAAATCTAACATCAGAGTTCCAGAACAAGAGGAGAAGGAGAGTGGAGCTAAAAGAGTATTCAAAGAAACAATGGCTGAAAATTTCCCAAATGTGATGAAATACATAAACTTACATATTCAAGAAGCTCAAGGAATCTCAAATAGGATAAACCTAAAAATTCCTTGACGAAACACATCATAATCTAACTTCTAAAAATTAAAGGCAAAGAAAAAAAATCTTGAAAAGAACTAAAGAAAAACAGAACACTTACAGAGGAATAGTGATTTTTAACGACAGTGGATTTAGCGTCTGAAACCAAGGAGGCCAGAAGGAAGTGATGTATTTTTCAAATGTTGTAAGGAAATTACTGTCAACCCAGAGTTCTATACCAGCAAAAATATCCTTCAGGAATGAAGGGGGAAAAAAGATTTTCTCAGGTGAAGAAAAACAAAGAGAATTTGTCTCTAATAGACATACCTTAAAAGAATGGCTAAAGGAAGTTCTGGAAAAAAAAGGAAATAATAACAGAGGGAGTCTTGAAAATTCAGAAGGAAAACAGAAAAATTAAATAGGAAAATATATGTGTACATGTAATAGATTTTCCTTCTCCTCATAAGTTTTTAAAAATTTAGTTGATGGTTCAAGCAATAATCATAACAGTACCTGATGTGGTACTCAATGTATGTATAGGAAAACTTAAGAGAATTATATTAAATGAACAAGGAGAGTAAAGGGACCTAAATGGAAGTAAGATTTCTATACTTCACTAGAGGTGGTAGAGTAAATACCAGTAGACTGTGCTAATTTATATGTGTATATTGTAATACCTATAACAACAACGAAGACAATGACACAAAGCAATATATTAAAAAGAACTATAAATAAATCAAGATGAAATTTTGAAAACATTTAAATCACCCACAGGAAGTTAAGAAGAGAGAAACAAAAGTATGAGAAACACAGGAAACAAATAGAAAACGTATAATTATATGTTAAGGGATGAGACCTCGGATCTTGCAGAATGAGGACTTGGTTAACTTTTTCTCTCTCCAGAACACTATAAGCACAATCATGACTCACTTCACAAAGATATGTTCTGACAAATGTGTCCTTAGGCAATTTTGTCATTGTGCAAACATCATAGAGTGTACTCACACAAACCTAGATGGTATAGCCTACTACACACCTAAGCTATATGCTAGAGCCTATTACTCTTAGGCTACAAACCTTTAAAGCATGTTACTGTACTGAATACTGTAGACAATTCTAATAGAATGGTAAGTATTTATGTGTCTAAGCATATCTAAATATAGAAAAGGTACAGTAAAAATACAGAATAAAAGGTTAAAAATGGTATACCTATATAGGGCACTTACGACGAATGGAACTTGAAGGACTGGAAGTTGCTCTGGAGGAGTCAGTGAGTGGTGAGTGAATACGAAGGTCTAGAAGATTACTGTACACTACTGTGGACTTTATAAATACTGTACACTTAAGCTACACTAAATTTATATAAAAATTTTTCTTCAATAATAAATCTTAGCTTACTATAACTTTTTTACTGTATAAACTTTTAATTTTTTAACTTTTTGCCTCCTTAGTAATAACATTTAGCTTAAAACACATTGTTCAGCTGTATAAAAATATTTTTATATCTTTATCTTATAAACTTTTTTCTATTTTTATTTATTTATTTATTTTAAGTGACGGGGTCTCACTATGCTGTCCAGTCTGGCCTTAAACTCCTGGCCTAAAGCCATCCTCTTGCCTTAGCCTCCTGAATAGCTAGAACTAAAGGTATTTGCCACTGCACCAAACTTTCTATCTTTACAATTTATTTATTTATTCATTTATTTATTTTTAGTTTTGCTTTTTAAACTTTTTTCTTAAAAACTAAGACACGAACACACACACATTAGCTTAGGACTACACAGAGTGAGGCTCAGCAACATCACTGTCTTCTACCTCTACATCTTGTCCCACTGGAAAGTCTTCATGGGCAATAACACACATGGAGCTGTCATCTCCTATGATAACAATGTTTTCATTTGGAATATTTCTGAAGGACCAGCCTGAGGCTCTTCTTGAAGAAGTGTCATTCTTGCCAGAAACATGTCCATGATTACTTGCTTGGTTGATTCCTTTTTTTCGTCATAGATTTGCTTGTAAGCAGATAATGTATTATGAACATTTCTCTTTATTAATGAAAACCTTTCAGTGTTGGGGCCCATGTTTTCAAACTTTTTAAGGAGCTTGTTGAAGTCTGCAAAAGTTTCTGCTAACCCTTCACTGTGAATTTTCTTGGGGATTCTTTTTTGTCTTATTGCCTTCAATGAAGCAGATCCTTTAACAGCTTCAATAACTTTGTTCT
This sequence comes from Indri indri, assembly GCA_004363605.1. Classification (NCBI taxonomy): domain Eukaryota; kingdom Metazoa; phylum Chordata; class Mammalia; order Primates; family Indriidae; genus Indri; species Indri indri. The sequence continues at coordinate 11,309 of RJWJ010003845.1, read as the reverse complement.
TCTTCCTCAAGATCATAGCTATGGTGGAATGGTACATGCCTGTGTGGTAGGCAATAACCATCACTGATTTTCCACCTTTGTAGCTCTTATGGTTATTAATTTTGTTTTGAGGTCAAGAACTCAATGTGCCTCTTACCGGAAACATTATCTGTGGATTTTTGTACACTTGGGGACCATGATGAGCAAAACAAAATGAGATTAAACCAAGCTCAAGAGAAAATGATGCAATCAAGAGATGTGGTAAACATGAGACACATGAGGCTGTTGCCAGCATAACTCAGCATACTGTTTTATAGTAATCCTTTTTTTAACATGTAGAAGGTATACACTCTAAAATAACAATATTATAGTACAGTAAATACATAACCCAGTAACAGATAGTTCTTTATTATCACCATCAAGTACTATGTGCTGTACTTAATTATATGTGCTATACTTTCATATGACCAGCAGCACAGTAGGTTTGTTTGTACAAGCATAACCACAGACACGTGAGTAATGCATTGCACCATGAAGTTAAGATGGCTACAAGTTACTAAGCAATAGGGATTTTTCAGCTCCCTTATAATTTTATGGGACAACCATCGTATATGCAGTCTGCTGCTGTCCAAAAAGTCATTATGCAGTGCATGACTGTGCAACTAAAACAACTAAACAAACAACTATTAAAATAGTTGCAAAAGCAACTAGAAGAAACCATTTCTGAACTCTAACCAAAACCATAAAACAACCTAAAAATTGTCTATTCAAGAGAAACTACTGAACCTCAGTAAGACAGCAGAGTCTGTAACATTTTTACTTGAGGCTATTCCCATTCACCTTTCCTCCCTAGCTCAGTAGTGCTGGAGCCAAAACTGAATAGCATTTCAGACAACAGAGTGTTCTAACTTATTTTGGAACTCTGTTAGTGTACAATCCCCAGAGAACAGTCAATAATTATTCTGAACTTGCAGCTCCCTCAGAAATCTCTGTTCTCAGAATGTGGTAGCTATTTGACTCACAGCTCAGCTTACTGAGAAAAAAATACTATGCCTAACCAATGTCATTACCAAATAAATAAAAGCACAAACTTCTGGCAACATCTCAGTTGCCTAAGGCTGTGAATTCAGTTGGGGCAAATAAGGGTCTGAATAAGAATCGAAAAGTAAATATTGCAGAATTAGATGAACATAGGAAAAGCTCCAAAATATTCCTGGGGATTTGCAAGGCTGCATGCATGTACAGCATTATGTGCCTGTCCAGGAAAAGACAAGACACAAGTCACTCACCTCTGGTTGACCTGGTCACCTGATAAATCATGACATGAAAGCTAAAGGCTTTTTGTAAGATGCCTAAAGAGTGAAGACATGTCTTATCACACAGATCCTCTTGGCAAAAGGTAGAAGTCATTTGGGCAGCGTATTTAAGGAAATATTCTGAACAATCATTGGCTGACCACTAAATTTATTTAATGACCCAGGAATGACTACTAGGAATCCAGGCTTAAAATAAAAATAGAAACTTTTTAACAAAGCTGGCAGAAATCCAGGAGGCCATACACTATACAGAATAGAGAATTTAGAGAATTAGTCCAGGAAAGTGCTAAACCAGTAAGCATATAAAAAACCAATAGCACAACAAAACCAACAAAGCCAGCAATAACCACAAATCTTGGGGCCATAGGTGTATGACAGCAGAATTAATAAACTATATAATTAAAACTTCTATTTCTGAATAAAAAATTATAATAGTGTAAAGAAAAAATATGTCACACACTTAGGGGGAAAAAAGGCAGCCAACAGAAAATGGCCTTAAGGGGGAGCTAGATTTTGGACTTAGACAAAGTCAGCTATTGCAACTACCTTCAAAAACCTAAGAAAATCTTGTTTAAAGAATTAAAGGAAATTATGGCAAGAAATGTCTCCATAGAGAATATCAACAAAGAGTTAGAAATGACAAAAAAAGGAACAAATAGAAATTCAGGAGTTGAGAAATATAATAACTGAAATAAAAAAATTGATTAGAGGGGTTCAACGACAGATTTTAGTGCCAGAAGAAAGAATCAGGAACCCTGTCTGATGAACAAAAAGAATGAATAAAAATAAACAGAGCATCAGAGCCCTGTGGGACACCATCAAGCATACCAACATGTGCATTAGTGGACTAACAAAGGGAGAAATAAGGAAAGGGGAACGATAAGGTATTTTGAAGGAACGATGGCTGAAATCTTGCTAAGTTTGATGAAAAAAACATTAATCTACATATCCAAAAAGCTCACCAAACTCAAAGTAGGATACACGGAAAGAGATCCACATCAAGGCATAGCACAGTCAATCTGGCAAAAGTCAAATTCAGGGAGAAAATCTTGAATGCAACAAAAGAAAATGATTTAATGGATACAAGTGTTTTTCAATAAAATTGGCAGCTGACTTCTCATTAGAAACCATGAACAACAGAAGACCATGGGGTGACATCTTTAAAATGTTGAAACATAATGACAGTCAAGAATTCTATAAAATCTTCTCCTAGAAAATCTTTTTTATAAAATTTCCTTCAAAAATGAAGATGAAATTAAGACATTGACAGATAAATAAAAACTGAGAAAATGTATTGCTAACAGATCAGACTTACAGAAAATACTAGAGGTAATCCTTCAAGCTGATATTTAAGGACACAGGATGGTAACTAAAATTCACATGAAGAAAGAAGGAGAGCTGGGAAAAGTAGCTATATACGTATTATGAAAGATAGTATAAATGTATTTTTTGTATCTCTTTTCTTCTTCTACCTGTTTAAAAGAAAATATAAAACAATAATTACCAAACTGTGTTGAAGGGCTTATAAAACATAAAGCTATAATTTTCATTACAGTAATAGTACAAAGAATGGTGGGTTGGAGCATTATTGGAGCAAATAATTTTGTAATACTGCTGAAATGAAGTTAGTATTAATTTGAACATGATAGTTTTTACTTGAGATGTAACATATTCCCCAAAGTAATCAATAAGAAAATAATCTTTTAAAAATACATCGTGAAAAAAGAAATTTAAAGTTATAATAAGAAATGTCTAATACAACAAAGGGCAGACATTGAGGACTAGAGGAAGAAAATGATGTAAGAAATACAGAAAACAAATAAGAAAATGGCACATGTAAAACCTACTCTGTCAAGAATTACATCAAATATAAATGGATTAAACACTCTAATCTGAAGGCAGAAATTAGCAGAATGGATTAAAGAAAAATAAACAAAAACTATGATCCAAATATATCCTGTCTACAAGAGACATACTTTAGATTCAAAGACACAAATAGTTCAAAAATAAAGCAATTAAAAAAACATACCAAGCAAACAGTACCAAAAAGAGAGCTGAGGTGGCTATACTGGTAGCTATATTTCTGGAAGGAATATAAAATGATGCAATCAATTTTAGAAAACAGGTTGGCACTTCCTCAAAAGATCGAACATAGAGTTACCACACAACCCAGCAATTCCACACCTAGATATATGACCAAGAAAATGAAACCATATATCCACACAGAAACTTGTACATGTTTATAGCAACATCATTTTAATAGCCAAAAAGTGGAAACAAGTGTCCATCTGCGGATGAATGGATAAACAAAATGTGGTATATTCATACAGTAGAATATCATTTGGCCATAAAAATGAAGTACTGATACATGCTATAACGCAGATGAACCTTGAAAACGTTACGCTAAGTGGTAGAAGCCAGTCACAAAAGATTACATACTATATTTTTTCATTCATAGAAAAATCCATAATAGAGAAATGTATAGAGGTAGGAAAGATTAGTGGCTGCTTAGAGCTGGGGAGGAAGAAGTAGGACAGGAGAGTGCTAAGTAAAGGATATGTGGTTTCTTTGTGGAGGTGATAAAAATGTTCTAAAATTCACTTTAGTGGTGGCTGCACATATTTGTCAGTATATAAAATACATTGGATTGTACACTTTAAATGGGTGAATTGTATAGTATGTGAATTATATCTCAATAAAGCTGTTAAAATTAAATTAAAATGTAAAAATAACTAATGATTTGAAGACATCTGTATTAGTTTCCTTTTGTTAGTGCAACAAAGTTGTACCACAAACTTGGTGCCTTAATACTTCGCAAATTTATTATGTTACGGTTCTGGATGTTAAAAGTCAAGATGGGTGTCTCTTTTGGCAGAAATCAAGATATTGACAGGGCTCTTTTCCCTTTGAAGCCTTTAGGAGAGAATCAATTTCCTTGTCTTTTCCAGCTTCTTCTAGAAGCCTGTATTCTTTAGCTCGAGTCCCCTTTCTCCATCTTCAAAGCCAGTAATCTCCTCACTTTGACCACTATTTCTGTCATCACAGCTTCTTCGCTGACTCTTCTGCCTTCCTCTTCCACTTTTTAAGGCATCTTGTGAATACATTAGCCCACCAGATAATCCAAGATAATATCGTATGTCAACATCCTTAACTTAATCATATATACAAAGTCCATTTTACTATGTAGGTTAACATATTCACAGATTCTAGGGATTAGGATGTGGACATTTCTGAGGGGTGAGAGACACTATTCTTCCTACCACTAAGTATACCCCTAGTTTATTAAATGCATCAATCTACCTTATAGGAATCTTAGATACAAGCCAATTAATTACTAGAGACCACTTTAAAAAGAAGGAAAAAATGCTTTCATGTGTTTGTTTTGGAGCACTTGATATTGAGCCATTGTTCTTTACAACCAATAAGCAAAAGACTCAGTTGTCTATCAAGATATTTCCTCATCTTGACAGCAAAACTATGTACTTTTCTTATTTATCCTGTATGTTTTAAGAGAGTATGCATCGATCTCACTCAAAAGTATTATCAAAACATTATGATACCATCTCAAAAGGAGGGGGACAAAACAGCATAGCAGATAAGTCAGTCTATAGTCAGTCTACTTGGATTCGAATCCCAGCTCCCTCACTGACAAGCTGTATGACCTAAAGTAAGTTATAAACACTCTAAATGTCAAGTTTCCCCATCTATAAAATGGATATATCAATAGCACTGAGCCCATAGGATTGTTGTAAGGATTAAATAAATACATATCTATATAAAGCCCTTAGAGAATATCCTGTACACAGCAAGTACCTAGTAAGAATTATCTAAAGTATTATTATCATCATTATTATCATCTATAAAGAGAACATTCTTTCAATAGATACTAAATGTTTTTCATTGGTTATTTCTGGTTAGGACGATAACAAGGATGATTTTTATTTCCTGGCTTTTAAAATATTTTTCTTCCTCAATTGAGCAGGTATTGCTTATGTAATTTCTAATCTAAAGCGAGAGAGAAAGGAACAGATTCTGCCAACCCTGATTCTCACAGCAGAATTAAAGTGGAGGTTTTATATTAGCATCAAGTAACTAGGGGTCTGTATTGATCTCATATAGTTCAACCCATACCCAGTTCTTTTGTCTCATCAAATAAAACCTGTGGAGTCGTAAGTGGTCACTAATAGATTACACAGAAATGGTGAGTGTAATAATTCCAATTGGATTCTAAGACCTATTGATTTTATCTCCTGGATATCTCTTTAAGACGTACATTTATGTCCTCCAGCAATGCTATCACCATAATCAAGGTCACCCTCTTCTCCTACCTGAATTATTAAAAATCTTCCTAATTGGTCTTTCTTGAAACAGGCTAAAAGGAGCAATTACTGTTTGCTAGGAACTTTACTAAGTGCTGTGCATGTTTTCAGCTTCTATAACCTCCATCACAACCCTATGAGGTAGGTGCTATAACCATCTCCATTTAACTGATGGTAATCTAAGGATTTGAAAGCGATTTAGTTATTTTCTCTATGTAAACTGTGGAGCAGCAATAGCGCAAGGCCAAAGCACATGCTCTTAAACTTTGTGTTACAGCCCCATTCTCCTAACTCCCTCCCCACCCTCAACCTCTACTCCACATTGAAGCTGGAGTGATGTTTCTAAACCACTGATGATCTGGCCTTCTTATCTCTTTGCTTAAATCTTTCCCCTAGTGCATCGTTAACCCCAAGGTAAAATCCAAGGTCCTTAACATTGCATGCAAGGCCTAATATGTTCAAGCCCCTGCCTACCTTTCAAGTCTCCTATAATGACCACCCCCCACCTCCACACACTTAAGGCTCCTCTTGCTGAACACCTGGGCTCCCTGAATGCCCTTACGCCTTCTTGACTCAGCACCTTTGCTCATATTGTTTTACTACTGCTTGTAATTCACTCTCCTATTCTGCCCCCTGACACACTTGTACTTCATGACTCAGATCAAGTTTCAACTCCTTTCCTGGCTATCCAGGCAAAGCTATGCACTTCATTGTCCATAATATTTCAGTCAATCCTCTATTTTAACATGTGCTTTTCATAGTAGGTTTTGTTTACTTGTTGTTAGTCACCTCCACTAGACTAGAGGGACCTGCAGGGCAGAGGTTGTTCTGCTCACATTTGTGTCTGCTGTATGCTGACATACAGTAGGAGCTTAAGTATGAGTGTTAAATTGGAAATTAATGAAACGATTTTTTGTGTAGGCCTAGTTAATTACCTCTATTTTTTACTCTTCTCTTTCCTGAATATAGTCCCACCCTAATAACTTCTTAAAATATCCACTGTTATCTTCATCATAAAAACATGCTCTCTCAAAAAGTATATCACCTAAAAGTAACTGATTTCGGTTACATGGTCATCTATAAACAAGTTTAAAATCTATATACAACTTCGAGCATAACAAACTTTCTGAGAGTGATGTGTTAACCTTCTCATCCCTTTATTGGGGTGTAGGCAGCCTCTATAATAGACTCCAATAGTCTCCACTTCCTGGTATTCTGGCCCTTATGTCATCATCTCCCCTTGAGTGGGCCAGACCTAACGACTTGCTTCTAAGGAGCAGAAATGATGGGATGTTACTTCCCGAATTGTTATATAAAAAATAAAATAAAATTGTGACTTTTAGCTTAGGCTCTTTTGAGATCTCTCTCTCTCTCTCTCTCTCTCTCTCTCTCTCTCTCTCTCTCTCTCTCTCTCTCTCAATCAAGGAGCTATGTTGAGAGCAGTCCAATGGAACTGATATCTCCAGCCAATATCCACATGAGTGAACTTGGAAGTGGATCATCTCCCAGTCAAGACCCGAGGTAACTGCATCCCCAGCTGAAACGTAGATTGCAGCCTCATGAAAGACTTTGTGCCAGAAACACTCAGCTGTGCTGCTCCCAAACTTCTGACCTACAAAACTTGTTAAATAAAAATGGTTTTTTTGTTTGTTTTCAGCCACTAAGTTTTGTGGCAACTTGTTATGTAATGTTATAACTACCACAGCAGGTATGAAACCCGAAGACCAACTCTCACAATCTGTGGAAAGGGGGCTGAGAAAAGGAGAATAAATAGAGTGAAGTAGGAATGAAAAAAAGTAGGTAGGGTGGTTTAGAAGCGCCAGGTGTGGCTCTTTCTCTTTGAGGTCTTTGTAAAAAATAATTTGTTTTTTGACAGTTTCTAAATTCTACCAAGTAGAGATTCCTTCACTTGCTCTCTTTTAAAATATGAAGTTCCTCCAGGGGAGCTATCAGCTACTTAACCTATTTGAAGAGAGTGATCTGATTAAATATTGACTGACATGAGCTCCAAAATGTGTGAAAATTGTACCAAAAGTATGAAAATTGGTATGAAGATGGGGAAAAGTGAGGAAGAGAGAATTTGAAAACATGAGGATATTTGACTTGAGTGAATGTTACCATTGAAAACTTTGGGCAACAAAAAGGGGACCAGGTGAATGGGGATTGAAAGGAGAGGTTACCAAGTAATGGAAGAAACTCTTTTCATTGTATCCATGCACCAGAGATGGTTGTTTTGATGTGCCTAATTTTTTAATTTCTCCAGAATATTTTCCTTTGATTATGAGCAACAGGAGGAAGGGAGCTATTTTATGCATGCATGATGTTGGTTTATGTAAGAGACAGTTTTTAAAACTAGTTTGAGTTAAGAGCTCTTGTCCCACATACAAAAGAATTCCTAGAAGTGATCAGGATTCCCTCCATGACAGTTATTTTCCCTGATGTTGATGAAAATCTTAAATTTCATATGGCTTACAATCTGACTCATAGTATGAAAAATATCAGACAGGACCGATTTTTTGTCTCTTTTTAAAATTGTATATTCAACTTTATTCTAATCCAAAGAATAAATGCGCACTAGTAAGGAAATGAGCATCTTTATTTGTGAATTATTATTATTTTTTTTACTGGGGGGACACAATCTTGTGCCACATCTCTATCAGTAGAAATGCTAAATAAAATTTACATTTGGATTTCCAACAAGTAACAAAAACTGTAATTATCTGTCTTAAAATCCCTAAAGACAACAAAATAGCATTCATTAGGAAGAATGCACTCACCTAGTGGAGGGCTACATATTTTGAAGCTGATCACCCAATGTATTGACATGGGGCAGACACAGTTCTGTGATGGACATATTCTTATTGACCTTGTGGTGTGACTGCCACTAAGCCCCCAAATGTGAATCTGGTCTTTCTTACTCTTTTTTCCTATACTGATAGAAACTAATTTGTCAGCATGCCAGCTTTAAGTAGCCGAGATGAAGCTAAGCTAATTTAATAGGAACTGTTCAATAGCTTCGACCGACCTGACACTGTCAGTTAAAGTGGCTCTATGCCCCACTGTCTTTCATCATTCCCAATTCTTTCTTCAGAATGGTTGAACACCAAGTAAAATAATATGCTTAGTAGTCAATAGGCCCGACTTTTTTCTCAAGGACATTCTTTTGGTGCCAGAAACTGTCAAGTGGAAAAACATGTACTGTGAAGGTGAGAGGACACTAATTAAATATACATAGCTCTAGCCAAAGAAGCATGAGGCACAGCTTGCTGAATGAAAACTCCACTGCCTGCTTGACTGAGGTCACAGCTGTAGACTTGCATAAGTTCCTAAGTTGCAGTTTCTCTTGGATATGACTTAACATTCCTGTATTTACATTAGGCACAGGCCATCCTCAAGGAATGCTGCACAGTTCCAAGTGCAAATATTCTGGTTCAGTTAGGCTTGCTTTATCCTTAGGTCATTGAACTTCTCTACCTTTTTAGCTACATGTACTGTTTTTAAAGTACTAAAAGTTATTCTGACCTGTGCTGGACATGTAATGTGAGTAAGAAATAAACTTTAGTTGGGTAAGCCAGAAAAAAATGGTTGTTCTTTGGCAGTAGAGTTGGCCCTCTATACCTGTGGGTTCAAGATCTGTAGATTTGACCAACCATGGATTGAAAATATTTGAAAAAAAATTCTACGAAATTCCAAAAAAGAAAACTTGAATTTGCTGAGCACCAAGTACTATATCTATGCAAATGAAGTGATGTGTAGGCATTGTATTAAGTATTATGAATAATCTAGAGATGACTTAAAGTATACAGGAGGATGTGCATAGGTTATACGCAAATGCTGTATTATTTTATATAAGGGACTTGAGCATGTACAGATTTTGGTATTTGAGGGGGTTCCTGGAACAAATCCCCCACAGATACTGAGAAATGACTGTATAATATAATAATACTCTGGAGTCAAGCACACTTTATTTGAAACCCTTAATAATATTTTAACCATGAGCACGTCTGTGCCTGAGTTTCCCTATCTTTAACATGCAAATGGTAGTAATTTATCTTATCTCTCAGGGTTATTGTGAAGACTAAAGGAGAAAATACATGCAAAACTTCTAGCACAATGCCTGGCACTTAGTATGTGCTCCAAAAGCTATAGATACCAGTATTGGTTTGAATTCAAGAAACAACATTTTGAAACAGGACGTCCTAGATGTCCCTTCTTCTTTCTTAATTAAATCTACTTTTCAATTCTGCCTTAAATACCTCACCTTTGTTGTAACTGACCTAAGAATGGTTGGTTTGATCATCTTTAAACATCACAAGGTCAGTGGCTTTTTTCAACCTAAAATGCCTCCTAAGATTTGACCATTTAAGAGGTGTAGCAATCTGACTTCACAGAGTTGCACTGTGTTACAGGAGAGCAGCAGCTCATAGGTGAAAATAAGGTATGTAACCCCTATATTCATTCTCAAGTAATAAAACATCTTTATAATAAACTCTGTATTTAAGAAAATTATCAAATCAATAAAAATTATCAATAAAATGTTACCAAATACAAAATACAGTTGTATGCTCTGGAGGACAGGCATAACCAAAACACTATTGCATAAATTGTGTTTGTCTATTTCTAATTTGGGGTAAACAAAGCCAATTGCAGGCAAAAGACACCCAAAATTTCCTATTTCTCCTCCCCAAATGCACATTGGATATTTTCTAGAAGATTTGCATAATATTTACTATATTGAAACGTGAACCCCTTTATTTGTTAGATTAGGATACATTGTCTTGTCATTTACAAATTTCATTTCTGGTAAAGACATTCTGGATGAAGAAGTATGTTATGAGAATGTGATGGCTTCACTAACAAAAGTACCACATATTTTTTTCTTATGAAGGATTATTCTGGTTTGCTCTGGACAAGCAGTGTACATTTACTCTCTTCTCTGATTTTCAGTTGTCTTTCATTTTATCCCAAAGTATCAATAATTTTCTTATTTAATAAGAATGTGGAGTTTTACTTGTATACTCTAAATTTATGAATAATGTATAAATTTAAAGAAATATGAGAAAATAATTTATAATAAGCCACTCAGAGATAAACACGGTTAACATCTTGGTAATTTTTTAAAGATATGTTTACATATAAAAATATATTCACAAATGTTTTAGAATAATGAGCTCATTCCACAAATACAGAGTGTCCCAAAAGTCACCACACATAGGGAAGACGGGAAATTGTAGCTAAATGTACCCTTATTTACAAAATATTCATTATAAAATTTTACAAAATTTTTCCTTTCTATAGAGACTTCTGGGATACCTTGTATGTATATTTTAACCTTTTTAAAATTAGCAATAGATTTTGGACATCTTTTCATGATAGTACTTATAGAACTACATCATTATTTTAGGCCTTTACTTAGAAAGATATGTGGAATGTAAAAAATCTGAACTCATAGAAGCAGAGAGTAGAATGGTGGTTACTTTTTAATAACCACATGGTATTCCATTATAAGTATGGCAAGCAACCAGCAATAGGAAAAAGACTTTCTGGGGGTGGCAATATTCTGAATCCTAATGGAGTGTGTTGATGTGGTGGGATAGCTAGTAGGATTCAAGGAAAAATAAAATCATCTGAAAAGTATTCCAGAACTACTAGAAGCAAGATAAACACAGCACTTTCTTTGAAAGGCAAAATAGTT